>PVKB01001939.1:0-166835 GCA_004027205.1 Ctenodactylus gundi
TAAAATATTTTTTTTTTTTTTTTTTTTTTTTTTTTTTTTTTTTTTTTTTTTTTTTTTTTTTTTTTTTGAGACAGGCTGTTGCTCAGTAAACCAGGCTGGCCTTGAACCCTGGACAGGGCAATAAGCTTGCCTCTGTCTCTGGGGTGCTGGGATTACAAACTTGTGCCACCACACCCAGCTTTATGTAGTACTGGAGAATCGAACTCAGTGCCTTGTGCTTGCAAGGCAAGTGCTTTAACTGCTGTGCCATTCTTCCAGTTCCTAAAAATGCAGATTTTAAAAACAATTTTTAATTCCCTGTGGCACTTTTACTTAGAGGCCTATGGTAATGTGCCGGAAATGCACATTGTAAATAGCTTGGTATATAGACACTTTTCCTGTTTCATTGTATATATATTCATTGTAAAGATAGCAGGTCCTTTTTTATATAAAATACTGATTTTGGTGCTTCATATTTGAAAATAATGATGCATTAGCCAGGCTCAGGGATCAAACATTTTTACGGAAGATTCATATCTAGCCATAGATGATATAACAAACGTCTTGTATTCAGTGAACAGACAGTTGTACTGGTACATAATGCTTTGTGATAGTGAGGTTTTCTAAGGGGATAAATAAGACCTAGTCCTCACTAGTTCACTACCTTCTATGTGACTTGGCTTGTGGCTCTGCCTCTCTGGATGTGTCTGCACAACTCCTCAAGAAAGCATAGCCAGAGGACTGTGGCACTTTTCCCCGCCCTAGGTCACTTTATCCCTTTATGCATGTGTCTTCCTCATTCAGTGCAGTTCTCTGAATTGTCATTGAAGTCTCCCTCAGCCTTTCTCAGAATGCAGTTTGTCTCTCTCTCCTCTTAATTCTGCTTTATTATCCTTCATAGAACTTAGGTATTCTGTATCTGTGTATATTGCTTGCCTCTTCTGATAAAATACAGTACCAGTAGAGGCAAGGAGCTGTGTATTCCCTGCAGTATCATTAGCTGCATCCTTAGGGTTAGAAGAGCTTTGAGAGGGAACTAGAGTGACTGGGTGGGAATTTGTATCTATTGAATCAATACATGATTGAGCCTGCCTTTCCTTGAATAGCAGTCTATGCCTGCAGTGGTGGGTACTAAAGAAGATCCAGGCTCCATGACCTCATTGCTTGCCAGAGAAAACCTGACTTGCACTGGTAGGGACTTGCTCGGTGAACACTATGGTTTATATCACATAAAACTCCAGGACTAACCCATTCTTTGGCATCAATTGTCTCCAGTGGGAACCTATTAAGATGAGTCGATGCTCTGAAACCACCAGGACCAGCTTCTACTGAACAGCCAGTTCTGCTTCACTGCTATTCATATTCGATAGGTTCAGTTTGGGCTGGAGTTCTTTAGTGAATCCTGGATGCTTTGTTAGGAAAAGGCAAAATAGGAACAGAGATTAAATTGTATTTCTTGGCTTCCTACTACCAAGCTGAATTGATAAGATGACCTGGGCTACATTTGTAAGTATGTATGTGTGTCTGAGATTCTGCCACCTACCTAGGGGTACGACTGAATCAGTTATGCATTGAAACCATACTAAGACACACAAAAAAACTATCCCCTAAGTGGGATGGTTTAAAACAACAGCAAGCATTTTTTGTAGGACTGCAGTTGGCTTGAGTGTTGTCATGGCAGTGGCAGGAAGTTGGGATGGTGAGGAAGAGGAGAGCCACCAAGAGACAGAAACAGTGTTACTAGAGCTCTTGAGGCCAAGGCTTGAAACTGAACGATCCATCAGAGCAGTTACAAAACCAGGCGAGATCATTTTTTGATGGGAAGAACTGAAAAGCCAAATTAGAAAGGGCATGAATATATGTGGGTGAAGAGGAGAATTACAATCTAACACAATGAGCACGGTAATAAGTTACTAAACCTTTGGGGCCAGTTTCTTCAATAAAGAAAAGAATGGGACCTACACTATAAATTATTTGCATCATTTGCATTTTATATGTAGCCATATGAAACATTTTACACAATAACAATTAAGTTCTGAATATAAGATAGTGAAAGGGATTATGATTCATACAATGACATGGACACAGTGTAGCAGTAAGTTACACCAATACCAGATGCCTGATAATCCTCAGGCTACAACTCAACAGCCATATAATCCTCACCCATAAAATGCAGATACTAATGCAGATACTACCAGTTACAGTGCTCATAATTGTTTAATAAAAACAGTACAATCTGGCTGTGTACACACACAGTTCAGGTGCTTGCCGAGCATGTGCAGTTTGGCCTCCCAAAACAAAGTAATATATAGCTTTTTAAAATTATAAGTTTATAATACCCCTCCCCCATTATGGAACAGAGGAGACACACCTACTTATTTGAGGAGTCAGAAGACTGGAGTAGAGGCTTGTACTAAAATAAATGATGAACTAGGTGGATGAAAGAGGTTAATGGCATCCCAAGAAGCACAGAAATATGGACAGTATGCAGACACACAGCCTTGCCCATGTTCAAGAGTCCTAAAAAGTTTGGCTGGGAGAAAAGTACATTACAGGGTTCTGGCTAAACAAACTAGGAAAACTGAATTGTCTACGAAGGACATTTGAAACTGTAACTGAGCAAGATGGAAACATCTAGAAAGAATATATAAACACTCAGAATAGAAGCATCAATATTAACAGTATAGGAGGAAGACAATAAGCACTGAGGAATTGGGAAGTAGAGGGAAAACCAGAAGCTAGCTGGGCCTGGTGGCACAGGCCTGCAACTCTAGCATCCTGGGAAATTGAAGTAGGAGGACCACAGTTTGAACCCATTCTGGGCAGCTTGGTGACACTTTCTTAAAATAAAAAATGGGCTAGGGATATAGCTTAGTGTGAAAGCTCTCTGTTCATCCGCCCTAGAGTAAATAAACACACATGCACATAATGACACACACACAAGCGCCAAAAAACAAAGCAAAGGAAAAGTTTCCAAGAAAATGGGGTGGAATTCCATACAAATTGAAAATGAGGTCCAAGGTCTTGTGCCTTCACAGATAGCACACCAGACTCTGAGCAAATTTGGAAGGGATCAGAAACAAAACACAGCACCAACAAAAACCCAAAGAGATGAAGCCAGCACCCGGTCGTTTTCGTGGGAATATATGCTAATTAGGGAAGAAGCTGCATGCCAGGAACGCACAGGACGTTTGAGTATCTGTTTTCAACTCCTTTGGAGTATACCCAGGTGTGTATATTCGGAACACATTTACTGCATGGCACTATAATAATTTTGTGTCTATAGTAATTTTAAATTGAGGAACTGCCAAAATGATTTCTCCAGCAGCTGCTTCATTCACACTCCCATCAATGTTCAAGTATTCCATCCAATCTCCCATTGCATCTCAGCCTTTTGGCTAAGATCAACTGTAGTCCAATCTCTCCACATTCTCAGTCATTTTCCACTTCTGTTTTACTTACTATTACAGCTATTTAAAGGGAACAATGGTATCTTGTTTTTTTCTTCTCATAACTAATATTACCTTTTCATGTGTTCATTGGCTATTTGTATATCTTCCCTAAAGATATTTCTATTCAGATCTTTGATTAGTTTTTAACAGGGTTATTTGTATTTTTGTTATTGAATTGTTAAAATGTACAGTATATTCTGGATAATAATGTTCTTGTTACAAACATGATTTTATTCCAAAAGAATTGAAAACAGATACTCAAAAGTCCTGTGCATACTACCTTGGATAAATATCACATTCCGTGAATTGTCTTTTCCACGTTATTGGTGATGTCCTTTGACAAAGAGAAATTTTTGATTTTAATAAAGCCCAATATAAACTTTTGTAAGGTTACTTATTTGGTTTTAGTATCATACCTTAGCAACTATTGTCTAATGAGGGGTCAAAAATATTCACACTATTGATTTCTCTAACGTTTTTGCAGTTTTAGCTTGTCTGTAGGCATATTAGCTTCCCCCCGCCCCCCTTCTTTTTTTCTTTTGAGACAGAGTCTCCCTCCGTAGACCAGGCTGGCCTTGGAATCTGGACAGTCCTCCTGCATCAGCCTCTTGAGTGCTGGGATTACAAGCACGTGCCGCCACGCCCAGCTTTATGTGGTGCTGGAGAATCAAACTCAGGACCTTGCACTCGCAAACCGCAAACCGCGCTGCCATTTTCAATAGAGTTCAACATCATTCTTTAGATTCTATTGTAAATGAAATTGTTTCAGTTTCCCTTTAGACTTTTCAGTGAGAGTATAGAAAATTAACCCTTTGTTACCTGTTTATCTTACATGCTACAACTTTACTAAATTTTCCTGTGGTCTCTACTATGATTCCTTCCAGTTTGTAGATTATTCAGGGTCTCTATATGTCATTTACAAAGAGACACTTTTACTCTCTTCCCAGTCTGAATTTCTTTCTTTTCCTTCATTTTCAGTTTAGTTTTTCTTTTTATCTCCATCACATGCTTTTCTACCACATCTCCACATTTTCTTCCCTTTTTTTGCTGAATCGTCATGGCTAAAACCTCCAGTGAAGCACTGAATAGAAATGGTGAGAGCAAACATCAGTGTCATTCATGTTCCTGAACTTTAAAAAAACATTTTCAATGTTTTACCTTTAAATATATCAATTGTGGAGTTTTATAGATATCTTTTGTCAGGCTGCAGAAGTTACTATGTATCATCAGTTTGTGAGTCATTTCTGATAAAAGGGTGTTGGATTTTGTCAAGTATGTTTTCTGCATCTATTAATAAATTATGTGCTTTTTTCTTTTTTGTTATTAAAATTTTGATAATATTGTATTCACTGATCTTTATGTTGAATCAAACCTGCATTCCTAGAATAATTCTACTTGCTTAAATTGTATAATCTTTTTATATTTAGTGTGTTATTCTCTTAAAGTTTTTTTTCCTGTCTATTTTGGGCACTACTTTTGAAGCATCTTATAAATTTCCTTGTGTTTTTATTTTTTTAATTGTTCTCATTCTTTTTTTGTGATGCCTTTTTGGATAATTAGGAATTGACTAATTTCCTCATAGCTGAGAATTCCCCAAATTCCCTTCTGTTATTAAGTTATAATACCATTTTGCTGTGCTGGAAATACATACTTAGTATGATTTTACTCTTTTGAACTTCAGTGAGACTCATATTCTCTGGAACCTCTAAATGTTACCTTATTTAGTAAATATATTTTTGCATGATTAAAGGGTTTTTTTTTCTTCTTTTTTTCTTTTTTGAGACAGGGTCTTGCTCTATAGCCCAGGCTGGTCCTGAACTCACTATGGAGCCCAGAATGGCCTTGAACTTAAGGCAATCCTCCTGTCTCAGCCTCCTGAGTGCTGGGATTACAGGCATGTGCCACTGTGCACAACTTAAATGGTGCTGGGGAAGGGAACTCGGGTACTTAGTACTTGTCTTGGCATTTCCTAGGCCAATGCTTTAACCATTGAGTCATTCCTCCAGCCCAAGGTCTTGTTTTTAATTTTGGTTTTGCATTGAGACAACGTCTGTAGTCCAGGCTAGACCTGAACTCTCTTTGTAGACAAAGATTCACAGCAATCCTCCTGTTGTCAGTGCTGGGGTATTGAACCCAGGGTTTTCAGTATCAGAGGCAAGCACTTTAATCACGATCTATGGCTCCAGCCCAAGTTAAATGCTTTGAGATGCGATTAACCTGGATGACCCAGGTAGCTTCTAAAAACAAACAAATACATGTTCATAAGAGGGGACATGGAGCCACAGAACGAGACCTGTCTCAAAAAAAAAGAGACATGGAGAAATTTATTTGACTACAAGGAGGAGTAAATGATGTTTCAATAGAGACTGATATATGCAGTCAAAAGCTACAAAAACTGGCAGCCAGCAGATAGACACAGGAAGAGGGAAGGCATGTATTCCTGCCTAGATCCCAGTGGGAGTGGCTCATTGCTGATACCTAGATGTGGGTAGGTGACACTGATTTTGGACTTTAAAACTCAAAATCTATGAGGGAATAAATTTTTGTTGTTTTAAGCCACAAATCTGTACAGCAACCACGTGGAATAAACATATCTGCTTTCTGGACTAACATTCTCATAAAGGATGATCATCTAACAGTTGCTTTACATAACTGTTCTGGGTGTGAACTGAAAGAGCTACAGAGGTTACTCAATGAATGAACAGCTGCAGACTTTGGGTATTTTTCTATGCTTGGCATTAATAGATTTTCTATCAGACAATTTTCATGCTTGGGTAAATTTCTTCTGTCTTCTCATCCAAAGCTGTAAAATAATTTTCAAATAACATAAACCAACTAAAAATCTTAAAACTCAGAAGAAATAGTTTTGTTTTTCAAAAAATCTACCTGTCTCTATTATTGTATTAAAAATCTATTACTGGAGGTCTCTCACTCTCTACAAAAGTACAAAAGACCATAACTTAACGAAAAGAGAAACCCAACAAAAATCAGTGCGCTACATTCCCTTAGTGTACTCACTCTATAATTTCCCTGTAACTCGCAGGTGTGGGCTGGACCAGAAATGTAAGGAAATCATCCCAAGATATCATCGCAGAAATCTCTGCATTCATTTTCTTTCGCTGCATAATAAATTACCATAAACTGGGTGACTCAATGCAATACATTTATTGTCTGAAGGTTTTGCAAGAATGAGGGGCCAGCACAGCTCAGACAGGTCTCAGTCTGAGCATGTCACACAGTAGAAAATGTCTTATCATCTGAAGGCTGTAGTAGTACTCTTCTAAGTTCTTCCAGGTGTGACAGAAGTCAGTTCCTTGGGGTTGGATGTACAGCTGCAGCCCCACTTGTTTCCTACTAATGGTGGCTGGATGGAAGTTCTCATCCACTGGAGGCCACCCTTTGAGTCTAGCCGATGTAGCCTCTCACAACATAATGCTCACTTGAAGGTTCACAGAAGAACCTCTAACTTCTGTCATGATCTACATGACTCCTTCAGGCCCAAACCACACAGCTTCCCTTTTGACACTTAAGGGCAGCTGATTAGGGCCCGTAGTTCTATCTGCAAAAGGCCTTCACCATTGCTGGCTAACTTCATAACAGTCACAGTATCATGGGAGCATGATAGGCAATATTTGGTTTATGGTGAATGTTAAAAACAGTATACTATGAACATGATTGCATAAACATTTGGCTGTCAAAGAATTTTATAATTCTGTCTATAAACTTTAAAAGTTACGTTACTTCACTATTTACAAAGTACTTGTATATAGTTTGTATTATTTGATTTTCATGACTGTCTGTCAGAGAAGCACTATAGACAGTGGTCTGATGCTATAGGTAAAAATACCAAGGCTTAAGGCAGCTAAAGGAGTTTGCCTAAAGCTTTATAGCGGATTAGTAGTGAGGTCTTCTGACCAGGGTCTTTCTATCCAACCTACTGTCTGGTGTTTTATCTGGGAGTTTCCTCTTTGGTGATATCTGACGATGTCTCACGGACTACCATGAGACCAAGGCTGACATTAAGTAGGTAGTACTAAGTGTTGATACAGTGGCTCCTTTTACTTGTTGGAGGTTCAACATGCTTCAATAAGCACTGCCATGCATCATACTGCCTTATTAATGATAAAAGGAACATTTAGGAAAAAAGTGTTTTAAATGGTGTAGAATGTAGATAGCTATATACATAAAAAGTCAAGGGTCTATTCTATAATGTTTCAAGAAGCTGTAATCTCTTGCAGCAGCTGTTGAACCTTTCAAAAAAGAAAAAAGAAACCAAGGACTCCGTTACACAGTTGGTTTCAAATGTACATGTAAAAAAAAAAGATGATCCTTATTCTCTTTACTGTTTAAACGAGTACAGATAATTAATACCTTCTTAATGTCTGGTCTCTTATTTTTCTTTTCATGCAGACACTCACTGGCAACAGAGTACATAGTTTCCACTGAAGTAGAATCAGCATCACTCATTTTCACATCGACATAATCTTCAATTGTCTTTTCTTCATCTTCAATTTCTTCTTTAATATCTAGCTTAAATTGAGTGTTTAAATACTGTTAAGCACTTAAACAAAAGTAAAATAAATCTGATTATAAATTTTAATTATTTTAATCCATCTACTTTTTAATCTTTATTTTTAAAAATTATTTATTTTTGAGACAGGGCCTCACTCTATAATCCACTGGTCCTGCACTCACTATGTAGCCCATGCTAGCCTTAGACTTGGCAGTACTCCTGCCTCAGCCTCCCAAGTGCTGGGATCATAGGCGTGCACCAACCCACTAAGCTTAGGTAGTGCTGGAGAAGTGAACTCAAGACCTTACACTTGCTAGGAAAATGCTTTAACCACTATGCCATTCTTCCAGCCCCATCTATTTTTTTTTAATAACATGTACTCTCATTTCACTTTTTTCTTTTATAACTTTATTAAGACTTGAAGACATATGGGAAAATCTTAAATAGATTAACACATTCTATTTTTACCTGTAGATACCTTATCCATGTATCTTCTAGTTTTGCATTTATTCTATGAACAAATTGTGTATCTGTTCCCATTAGTAGCACACAGCAATCTCTTTCTGATAGTGCAATCTCAACTTCTGCACCCAGAAAACCCCTCCGTGTACTTAACTCTATGGGTACTCAAGGTGTAGAACCAAAGAGGAAGAGAGAGGGAATGAAGAGGTGAGGCCATGATAAAAGAATAATGAATGGAAGACAGGAGCTAGCACTAGGAGGACAGAGTGGGCACCCAGTTCAACATATCTATGTCTTATTTCCTGGAACCTCTGAATGTGGTGTTATCTGGGGGGGGGGGGGTGGATTTTTTTTTAGATGTAACTAAACACATGAGATGAAATCCTCATGGATCATTTAGCTGGCTGTTAAATTAAATGACAGTGTCCACATATCAGACAAAAAGAAAAGACAGACACAGAGAAGACTATGTGACCACAGAGGCAGACAATGGGGTGATGGGGCCATGAGTCTAGGGATGACAGGAGCTAGAGGAAGCAAGGAGGATTCTCTTTGGGACCCTCAGAAAGAGCATGGCTTGCTGACCCTTGATTTCAAACTTCTGGCCTCCAGGATTGTGAGGCAATAAACAGATCTCATTTTAAGTCAACTAGTTTGTGATAGTTTTTTTTTTTAGTAAAAGTCCAAGGAAAATAATATAAATGAAAAAGATCATTTACTATAAGCATTCCAAAACTTCTCCAAAAGATAATTGTTAAAAGCTTGGAAAATGGCAGAATCTAGTAATATAAAGTCTCATGAAAGGTTCACTCTCTTAGCTGCATCTCTTAGCTGCATTAAAATTCTGCGTTCTTGTCATACCACATTCAAACCTTAGGAGTGGGTGAAAGAGTATAATCTTTCCTAAAGGTTTATGATTCCTCACTACTAAATAAGGAGGTGGAAAACTTATGAATGTATGATATCCTGAATTTTTCTGTATTTTTGTGCTGACTCAAATCAAACTTTTGAGACTTTAAATAAACAAGGAAAAACATTTTAGGCGATTGGTTGAGAAATTTATAGCTTTACATAGATAGGTCTTGCCTAAAAAGTTGATGTGACCAAACAAGGGAAGTATCAGGTCCCATTTTAGCCTTCCATACCTCTTTTATCTTCTGTCCTCCTGTTTTTGTTTGTTCATTTATTTTTTGGAAACAAGGTCTCATTATATAGCCCGGTCTCCCAAGTGCTGGGATTACAGGCATATGCCACCATGCCCAACCTATGTGGAGCTGTGCAAACGAACCCAGGGCCTTGTGCTTGCTAGACAAGCACTCTAATGTCTGAATTATGCCCCCAGCCCATCCAGTATTTTTTCCTCATTTAGTGTTGAATTTTTATTAAAAGCTTGACTTTCCATATCCTGAGATGTACATTGTTCCTAAAAGTTACCATTCATATAAAATATTAAAAAATATAAACTGTAACATAATATAAAAATTATTTGCTGGAAACTAACTTGCCTTGGTATAAAGAATATGTAAACACTAAATTCAATGTAGGTAGTATCCCAAAAGTCACTAAACATAGAAAAAGAATAACAGATTTTGAGGATACTCTGTATGTCTGGAATTGAACACTAGGAAACTATTCAGATGTTTTCCAAACTCTCTATAAGAAAACTAGAGCCATGGCACACAGGCACAATTCATTTTGATACATGAATACATTTCAACCTAAACTAAAAACAAGCCCGCCAAAAATTATGGAAAAATCAAGAGCCAAATTAATTAAAAACATCTGGAAGACTATTTTGAATCAGGGAGGGCTATTAGCAATTTTATTTTTTAAATAATTTCAACATTTTTATAAATATCTATTTTAAAATTTATATATATATATATATATATATATATATATATATGAATTCCAAATTCTGTAACATATTAAAGACATGGGTTTTAGGAAATCAATGCCCACCCATGTTCTCCCTTTGTTTTCAGATATCCATCCCTTTCCTAGGAGTCTATTACCCCTCTTTCTACCCTGTCACCTATGTTGGGGCCTTTTTGTCCTTTTTTTTGTGGATTTCATCTATAGTCAGTTTTTTGTATTTGGTCCATTTCACTGAGCATTACTGACTCAAGGTGGCCCCATTTTTGTTCAAATGTCTCATATCTGTCTTTCTTTATGGCTGCATAGTATTCCATTTTATATAGATACCACATCTTCTTTACCCATTCTTCTGTTAATAGGTCCCTCCTGTACTTTTAATCTATATGTTTTATCTGTATAATCTAACCCATACCCAAAACTTTACCTGTAGCTATACATGAATGGCTCAAAAACCATCACCCGCCAGCAGTGGTGGCACAGGCCTGTAATCCAAAAACTATGGGAGGCTGAGGCTGAAGGATCGTAAATTCAAGCCCATACTGGGTGATTTTAGCAACTTAGGGATACACTGTCCAAAAATGTCAAAAGTGGGCTTGGGATATAACTCAGTATGAAGACTCTATGCTCAATACCCAGTTCCATAAGAGAAAGAAAGAAAGAAAGAAAGAAAGAAAGAAAGAAAGAAAGAAAGAGAGAGAAAGAAATAGAGAGAAAGAAAGGAGGGAAGGAAAGAAAAGGAAAGGAAAGAAAAGAAAAAAGAGAGAAACCTGTCCCCAATCCAGGCTTCTCTCTTGACCTCCAATACCCAGTGAGACAGAGAGTTTTACTACTCTGATTAAAACAAAATTTTACTTGTGCCATTGTGAAAATTGAAATATTACTGAAATGGTACTTTTTGTAATATATCTTCTATAAGTATACCTTAATATAGTATAAATTTTATGCAATATAGCACTATTATACTTCCATTATACTACAGAAAGCATTATAATGTACAGGTTTATAATGGACATGTAATAAAATTATAAAGCAGAGATAATGTACTTATGGTTTCCTCTACAGAGTATCATACCAGGCCCTTGAGCAAATAAATCATACTTTTTCACTTTGTAATTCCAGTTCTGGGGAAATAATCTGGTGTATCCATGTATCGCATAAAATCTTTCCTAAGGAGGCATGTACAAATGTCTACTCACACCAGATATAACAGAGTCACAGAACAAGTAATAATTTCACCAAAGGCTGTGATTTTGCTGTAGTCCCAAGACAGTGAGCCAACGAGCTTACTGAGCTTACTTACAAGAGTATGGGTGAGGGGTTACAGGAGAATAGGCGAGGGAGCAAAAACTTATATATAGATACATATACTAAATTGATATTGGTTTGTCCCATTAAGATACATAAATTTGAATAAAATCAGTGCAGCTACTTAATTTTAACTAAAGCTTATACATGATTATATTTCCGTGAATGTGTGTGTGTGTGTGTGTGTGTGCGCGCGCGCGCTTTACTGGAGATTGACCCCAAAGCTTTCATAGTGACCTACATCCCAAAATCTTTTTTTTTTTTAATTTTGAGACACATCTTGCCAACTTGCTAAACTGCCCGGATTGAGTTTGAACTTGCAACCCCCTTGCCTCAGTCTTATATAATGCTAGAATTACAGGTATATGCCAACACACCTGCCTCCATCCATGTATCTTTAATTTTACAAATAAAGATTCTCAAAGTTCTTTACTACACAGGAAAAAAAAAGAGACAGGATAAAATTTTCCTATTGTTTCCTTTACTATTCAGTTAATCTACTTATAAACTACCAGTACAATGTCTAAAATACACATTTAACAGAGAGAACATCTAAACAAATAGGAAAACAGAAAGAAATCAACATCCAAAGGTCAGGACAATGGAAAGACTCAATACTTATAGGGCAGTTACGACTCTTAATGTCAACTACCTTCACTTTGCAATGAAAGGACAAAGATTGGCGACTTATACCAAAAAACATAAACCAACCATATACTGCTTTCAAGAGACCAATCTTAACCATAAAGATAAACAAAGACTGAAGGTAAAAACATGTAGTTCTATACTCGACTCAACAGGTGGAAGAAAAAAAGCAAGGACAGTGACACTCTTCACTGACAAAATGCCAAAACTAGTCAAAAGGGACAAGGCCATTTCGTCCTAGTAAAAGGAACAATTCAACAGGAAGATCTAACAATAGTAAACATTTATACACCAAACAATGAAGCACTCACCCGTATAAAAAGCTAGCTACAATACTTTAAAAAACCAGACCCCCCCACACACACACACCACAATTATAGTGTAGGACTTTGATATTCCTCTTTCCCAGGAAGACAGGTCAACTAGATTAAAACAAACAAACAAATAAACAAAGGTATAGCAAATCTGAACAATGCTATGGAAGAAATGACAGACATCTATAGTCTTTCAACCAACATCAAAGAAATATATAGTCTTCTCAACCACCTATGAAACATTCTCCAAAACAGAGCAATTCTAGGCCAGAAAACAAATACAAAAAGCCAAAATAATACCATGTATCCTGTCAGATCATACTGGACTAAAACTAGAAATAAACAACATAAATAATAGACATTACTAAAAAAAAATGGAGACTGACAGTGTGCTAGTAAACAAGCACTGGGTCATAGAAGAACTTAGGAAAGAAATTAAAAAGCTCCTTGCAACAAATGATGATGAAAACACATCATGACGTAACCTTGGTGATACAATGGAGGCAATGTTAGGGGGAAATTCATTGCCATACAACCACACCTAAAAGAACTGAGCGATCCCAAATAATTTAATGATACAACTCAAGGCTTTAGAAAAACAAGAATAAGCTAACCCCAAAACTAAAAGAAGAAAAGAAATTATAAAGATCAGAGCAGAAATGAATAAAACTGAAACAAAACAAACAGAAAGATCAGTGAAACAAAAAGTTGGTTCATTGAAAAAATAAACAAGATCAATAAATCCTGTGTTAAACTCACAAAAAGGAAAGAGAAAACTTGTATCTATACAGGTAGAAGTGAAAAAGGTGAAATTACATGAGACAGTACCAAAATCTAAAGGATTATAAAAAATTACTTTGAAAATCAATACTTCAGTAAATTTAAGAACCTATAAGAAAGAAATGGAGGAGTTTCTAAATGCACATCAACCTTCAAAACTGAAGAAAGAAGAAATAAAACACCTGAACACACCAATAACCAAGTATGAAATTGAGAAAGAAATAGAAATGCTTCTAATGAAGAGCCCAGGACTCGATGAATTCATGGCACGATTCCACCAGAAACTCAGGGAAGAGTCAACTCCTTCAAGAAACCAAAAAGGAAGGGAAGTAGCCGAAGTCATTCTGTCATTCCTTGAAGCCATCCTAACTATTAATACCAAAAGCAGAAAATACACAACAACAACAAAAGAATTACCAGTCAACCTCGCTAATGAACACAGATGCAAAAATACTTATCAAGATACTTGAAAGAGAATGCAGCAAGTAATTATATTAAAAGATTATATATCAGGACTAAGTGGGCTTGATCCCAGGGATGCAGGAATGATTCAACATATAATGATCAATAAACATAATTCATTACATTAACAGATGCAAAGATAAAATGATACTATCATCTCAATAGACGCAGAAAAAGCATTTGACAAAATTCAACATCCATTTAAGATAAAGACCTAGATAAAAATAGGAATAGCAGGACATTACATGAAACTGATCTAAGCCATCTACGACAACTTCACTGTTAATATTTTAAATGGAAAAAGATTGAAAACATTCACCCTAAAACCAAGAACAAGACAAGGATGTCTTCTGTCATCCATATTGTTCAACATAGTGCTTGAAACTCTGAACACAGAAACCAGGCAAAAGAAAAAAATAACAGAAATAAGAATATAATTTGGAGTAGTTCTGTCAATCAGAAAATCAAGAGAATACTAGCTTGCTAACTGTGTTAAGAAAATCTATTAACTCAGGGTCTGAGTTACTATTTTACTGCTGTGACAAAATATCCAACATGCAGAAATTAGGGGAGGAAAACTTTATTTTAGTTTACAGTTTCAGAAGGTCACAGTTCATTCATAGGTGGCTGGCAACAGTGGAAGGACGCAGCAGAGGCAGAGGTGGAGACAGCTCCTCACAGCATTGCAAGCATGAAGCCCAGTCCCAGAGGAAGGGAGGTAGCAGCACATAAACCTTGCAGGTCCTGTCCCAGTGATCCACCCCCTTTCAGGTCCAGCCTCAGTGTTCCATCCTTTTTGGGTTTAAGCCCCTAATCTACCACATGCCTGTCTTCTACTATATACCTATGCACCACGATACACCCAGAATCCACTCCTCCAAACCAGGCCCCCATCTCCTAACAGCACATGGTTCACAATCCATAACATCCAAATATGTGAGACTTCTGACAGACATTCCAGATCCAAACCACAATACTCAGTTTGGAGTGTCCTTATAAAATTAAACACTCTTTGTGTTTGAGTAAAAAAAAAATAGAAGAAAGAAAAAATAGTTTCATAAATACTTCACAGCAAAGCCAAAATTACAAATACTCACTGTGCACTCCATACTGTCATAGTATGCAGCATATATTGCCAATGCAAAAGGCTGCTGATAGAAAACATCGTTTCTGGATGCCAAGTTTATCTATGTACCTTTAGACTATAAATGCAAAAGAAAGGTTGGAAAAACAGGAATCTTTCACTTACTAATAACTGAGGTTCACGGTGTTCATCCACAGCTGGAAGTCCAGTTATTATTTCCAGTAATACCTATGAAGATCCCCCCAAGATCTATTAATACAACAGTTAAGATGACATAGACAAACCAGAAAAAAATTCTGATTTTGTTTTTGTGATGCTGGGGATTGAATCCGAGGTTTTACACATAATGCTAGACCCCTATGCCACATATCCAGCCCAGGAAATTAGATCCTGCCAATAATTTTTGCACAGAGCACATGGTTTTTTAATATTAAAGAGGAAAGAGTAGGAGCTGTGGGCACTTCTTATCACCTTTCTTTCACAGATGATCCTAATAGGAGTAAAGCATTTCTATTCCACTGTGACTTGCTAAGGAATCCTCTCCATCCAATATGTATTCTGGAAACTCTCAATTCATTTCCACACTTGTAGGGGAATTTTTCAGAAGAATAATTTTTCTCTATTTTCTGGGGGAACATTATTTTCTAAACATTAGGCAGATCCTACAACACTGTGTCTTAACAATGCAAAGAAGTTAAAACTCTGTTTGTAAAAATATATGTGATAAACAAAAGTTCCCAACTTCTTCAAATGTCTACAATTAAATTATTAGAAACTGTTAGATCAGAATATGTCAAAAAAATTGGGGACTAAAGGACCACTGCATAACATAATTTATTTTGTGCATAGAATTAGGCTAGGTAGCAAGAAAATAATTTCTTGCAGTAATTTCAAAAACCATCACAAATTTTTACACATTGGTAGTTCTTATAAACTTTCTGCTACAACTAGAGGTTAATGTAAATAATTTGTATCCTTACATAACGGAGCAAAGCAAGTGTATTTAAAGTATTCTATTGTAATTTGACAATTGTGGAAGAATGATTACTCTATGTAACTTACCACACCAAAGCTGTAGATGTCAGACTTAGGTGTTATTTCTCCTCTCAAAGCTTCAGGTGCCATGTAAGCTGTTGTGCCTACAATTCTACTAGTCATGACTGTTTGGGCAAACTTTTCAGAAGCCCGCGCAAGCCCAAAGTCTGATATTTTGGCAGTAAAGTCTTTGTCTAGTAAGATATTTGCACTGAAAAAAATTTGGAGAAAAAATGTTTTTCTTTCCAAGGAAGTCAAACAATTCCTTAAAGAGATGTATATAAATTCTCACATATGTACACATATATTTATAAATATGCCATTTGACTGTACATAACAACCAGAAATTTATGTAAATAAAACCAGAATTCAGATTCTAGCTAAAGAGAAATTATTATTTTCTTTCTTGGTTCTTAAGGAAAAATATTTACGACAATAGAAATGAAATAAAGCTTTCTATGCTAGACATAGATATTTCCATATGTAGAATACATATTTTCATTAGTCTACAAGTACTATACTATAGGATAACTTCCATACAAAGTCTTCCAAAGCAACTTTTTATCTTCCTTTCTCTTTCATGTGTGTGTGTCTGACTGTCTGTCTGCATTACTTACTGAGCATCAAACTCAGGAAGCTGTGCATGCTAAGCAAGTGATTTACTGCTAAGCCACACCTCCTACCCCCAAATGGTGTTCTTTTTCTTTTAAAATTTTAGGTACATATTTTTATCAAGGCATAATATTTGTTCATGTTTATAGGATATATTTTTATAATTCAATAATCAAATGAGGGTAGTATTTTCATCTGTTCAAGCATTAATCATTTTTATGTTAGGAATGTCATACTTTTCTAGCCATTTTCAAATACATCGTGATGTATTTTAACCTGTAGTTGCCAATGGTGCTCCAAAAGATCAGGAAACATTTTCTGAATGCCAAATGTGTTTTAGTATTCCTGATGAACTTAGTTCTGTTTCCTTCCTTTCTCTTCCTGGTATTCTCTTTTCATTATTCTATTCTGTTCTGTTCCATTCCGTTCCATTCCATTCTATGACTGACTTCACAGTTTCCACAAATGAGAACACTGATTTATCTTTTCAATTTATATTTAAAATATGCTAATAGTACTATTCTTAAGTCCTTTCCTTTTTTAATTTATTTAAAATTTTCCCAAAGTATCTCAATAATGCATTTTCTTAAACTATTTTTTCCTGTGCCACCTGGAATCTTGTAAGAGAAAAAAAATATTGTAAAAGATCTGAATTTATTCATTATATACACTCATTTATACATTCAACAAAGCCTTACTGAATGTTTCCATGTTTTATTTTATTTAAACTCAATGCCAAATATAGGGGGAAGCTTAAAATTTTGTCTGAGAAAGGAATAATATTTTAAATTAATAAGTGCTACATGATGGAAATGTAAGGGTCAAAATATTAAAAGAACACTCATGTGCCTGAAAGAACTGAAGAAAATTCCAAAGCAAAGGTGAGAAGTATGCCTAGGCTTGAAGGGTTATAAAGAGTTGGGAAACAAAGGCACATCAGGCAAACAGATTTAACATGTACAAATCGAAGAAACCATGAAAGTATATGATCAATGTCAAGAAACTAGAGTCCACAGAACATGGAGGAAAGCACAAGTCTATCCTCTGAGTAACATGATATTATCAAAGTTTTCATACTGGAGAAGTGATGTTGTCAGACTTTTAGGAAAATACCCTGGCAGTGCTATAGTGAAGAGATGAGTTTTAGGTAGACTGGGAAGGTTTATCATGAAGCCAATAAAAGACAATGAAGGGATGAATATCTGACAAATGGAGGGGATGCATGGATGGGTACTGAATCCCCAAGCCCCATGTCTTAATTTGTTATAGAATTTGGAATTCTTGTATATCAAAGAAAAGAGACAATGAAGGTCTAACTCTTAAAGAGAGGTAGGGCACCGGCGACAAATGGGGAGTGCACATTTTCAGATTCACACAATACAGTTTGGTAAAACAATGACAAAAAGGATGAGAAAGAAGTTCAAAGTTCAAAGTGAATAGCGACTTCATTTGATAAGAAAGGAAATACAGCAAAAAGACTGAGTTGAAAAGATGAAGAGCTTTACTTCTGAGATACTGGCTTAAAGACTCCCGTGGGAAATCAGGTAAGGTCTGAGGATACTAAAAATGCAGTACTGGAAGCTGATAAGATAGGTTTAAGAATCACTCACATACAGGCAGAAAAAATAAAAATCACTCAACAAGAGGACGCAGAAAGAACAGAAGACATAACGAGGGTAGAACATAAGAGCACAGCAGTATGTACAGGAGAATGAGGACACATTTCTCCTCTTCAAGGTCAGTCCCTTCTGCGTGGGCTCCTCTCCATGTTCTCAGAATCTGCCGTAGTGACTCATCTCCCTTCTCTTTTCTATGTACCCTCTCTTTCTTATCTCAATCTTTCCCATAAGCATATGAGAATGTGTTATTCTCTGCCATCTTAGAAACTGTCCCCAGAATAACACATCTATTCCTAGCTGTACACTTCAGTAGCAAAATGTCTCAAATGTTTATCTTCAAATTTCAGTTCTCTAGCTCTTACTCTCTCTCCAACTGAAACTTGACTTCTGACTCAACAACTACACAAAAATGGGCACCTAATAAAGTCACTAACGATCTTCATGATACTAATCCATGATTAAAGCACTGAACTCTTGACCACTTATTCTTAGGAAACTCTGTTTTCCTTGTTTGGGGATACTACACACCACTGAGTCTTAGAGTTCCTTGAGACTCAATCTTGGTTCCTTAATCTATATCCTTAAGTGAATACAGTCATATGGTAACTCTTTAACTATCAAATGTGTACAAGTAATATATACATTTATATCTTCAGCTAAGATTTCTTTCAGCTCTTAATAGTATAAACAGAATTCTGGAATTATTTTATGATTAGGTGACTGATGTCAAACGCTATACATGCTACTTTTGCTACCCATACCATGTACAGCATCTAGCATACAACGCAGGTATTTAACTACATAAATACAAAAGGAAGGAAAAGAACTTGAAAGTACTTATGGAGGATGAAGCTGAATCAGAGAGCAGTGATTATATAGAAACTAAGAAAGAAAGAAATCTCCATAGACAACAATAAGCAAAAGAAGGTCAAGTAGAATGAGTCATGGAAATAGATCACTGGGTTTAGAATAAGAGAGATTAGAAATGTTCTGAGTGAGAAGCCTCTCCAAGGAGTAATGAAGCAAAAAGTCTAGTGGCTCTAGGTAAAGGCATGCATATGAACAGTAAATAGAGTGACAGCAAATCATTCCTTAAAGATGGCTTTCCAAAAGCTTTTTTACAGTAGCATTTACCTTTTAATATCTCTATGAATATGATGGTTTTCATGTAAAAAACTGATGCCATTAGCTGCACCCTGAGAAATCTTGCATCTCCTGTGCCAAGAAAGTGGTGGAGTACCATCCTTATGAGGGAACAAACAAAAATTTTAAAGAAACAAAGATAAAAGACTAGAAAATACATAACAAAATATTTTTCTAGGCAACAAGTGAAAATGATGTCACTAAGAATGTAGGACCATAATTTTTAAGCTGCTACAGTAATTTCCAAATAAGAGCAAATGAGGGTTAACATTTATTATGTGAACATAAAAATATAAAAGACTGTAATCCCAGTACTTGGGAGGCTGAAGCAGGACTGCTGTGAGTCTGAGGCCAGTGTGGGTGGGTTACATAATGAGTACAGGAGCAGCCTGGACTATAGAGTAAGACCCTTTCTCAAAAAAATGTATGCGTGTATACACACACACACACACACACACACACACACACACACATATGTATATGTATATATGTCTAGTACCTTCAAAGTCTAGGCTCAACTGATAATTTTACATTTTAGATTATCACCTAAGAGACTGGCAATTGTAACTGTTTTACATAACAATGGTATAATTTTCATAGGATAGGAAATATATTGTTTAATATAGTCTAAATGATCCTATCCTAAAATAATTATTAATATTTTGACATGGAAACAGAAAACCAAACAAACTGAAAATCAAACAATCTGATGGACAAAAATATCTTACCAAGCAAGACAGCCTGTCTAGCAATGAACCATTGGGCATATAAACGTATACTAGGCAGAGGTCATCACCATCACTTGAAAAACCAAGTAGTTCTACCAAGTTTTCATGTTGACACCTGTGATAAAAAATTTTATGTGCAAAATTATTATAATAAATATTTATATATTCAACTCTAGTTTAAAAGTTACTCTAAAAATTTGGAGAACAAAGACAAAAGGAATGTTATTATCATTTACAACGTGATATCAATGGGATGTTTATTCTTACATGCTTATTGTAATTGTTTATAATTTTTTATAAATAGCTCTTTTTTCAGCAATATTGGTCAATGTTAGAAGCAAAATCCCTTTCTACTTTACAGTTAAAGCTCAAAAATTCAGACACTGTAACTTGTAATAGTCTGGCTAAGGACAAAGTTGAAGTTTGTCTTTATTTATTAGCACAATTTTCAATAACACAAAGAATATTCCTACTTTAATTTTACAACACTTTCAAGGATTCTATAACACATTAAAATATTCCCATACTCAAAGCAATGATTTACAAGTAGGATCTTTAACCACATTGAACTCATACATCTCTGGTCTGTAATCACATCTGATTATTCATAATCTATTTGAAGTTTTTAATACACTTGAAAGTAATAAAACTAAAGAGAACTGAAGGTATCTATGGTGTAGTAGGCCAATTGTTCAAAGTTCTAAGGTGAAAGTCTGCCTCTGCCACTTCTTGGATAGTGACCGAAGGCCAGCTAACTACCTTCCTGTGCCTCAGCCCTTTCATCTTCCTAACAAGCCCTATTTATGTAGGATGGGTGCTGTGAGAATTAAATGAGCAGACATATGAGGCCCAGAAGTATACCTGGCACACAATAAATGCTCCATCTAAGTGCTTACTAGTTTTCTTCATTCAAGATGATCTACAATTTTGGCACTTTCTATGCCAAATCAGACTCACTCTGCCCTCCCCTATATTTTGAGAAATATAAATGTAACCAGTAAATGCTCTATTTCCAACCAAATTGGCATATCCTAAATATACACAGTTGCCATTTACTGAGTCTGCATACACTACCTAGGAAGTACTGTGGTGATTTATCAGCTTTGCGTTAGTTAGCCATCACAGCATGGTACTAGCATTATGCCATTCTACAAGTGAGAAAACTTGTCGATTGAGAGTTACAAATCTTGTCCAAGGCTGCTCTGCTAATAAGTTCTAGAGATTGGCACTTATTATATAAAAGGTAACAATAGGTGAGGTGAGGTAGCAGTGAAGCTTGAAATTGTAATGCATTCTTTGTAGAAAAATCAATTACTGCCACATGGGGATGATGGTAAACTGTTTTGCATGGGTGAAGCTCTGGGTTCTATTGGTGGTAGTAAAATACCATTATTTATCTATATGGCAATATGAAAAGTTTTAAAAGAACATTCATGCATTCTGACCTAGTAAATTTTGTCTAGGATATTATTTTGCCCCCTCCCTCCCGAAAAAAAAACCCACCAAAAGTGTATTTTATATTTTAATTAAGAGTTTCAATTTGTAATTGAAAAAACCTTTAATTTGCAATAAACTTATAAATGCCAAAAATTAGGGAAAAAAAGCCTAGTAGGGTAATGATAAAATAAAATACACATCGTGAGCAAGTATATAAAAATATTAGCAATAGTTATCTCTAAATAGTATATTAAAGAGATGGTTTTTAACATTAAAGAAGGAATTTCCCGTATTCCTTAGATTATCTACTTCGAACAACTTTAGAATTGGAGAACAGAGGTGGGAAGAACAAACTGGAAAAAAGAAAAGTATTGACGTTTTGCCAGTATACATTATTTTTATGCACATGAATAAACTCCAGCCTACTAATAATTTCTTAAGGTTAAGAACCAGATTTACAGGAATGGTCTCATAGATGTTAACTGATAAATCCTCTCTGGATTCAGATCAAAAGTTCAAACTCGAGTCCGACAGATCTAGATTTGAATAGCATCTCTAACACTTATTGAATATGTGAGCTAGGGCAATTCATTTAATGTTTCTAAATCTTAGTTTTTTTTTTAAAGGACATTTTAGCAGTTACCAAGAAGGTAAAATGAATCACTGTAGAAAAAGTACATAGTTTGGCATTGGGATATTACATATACTCAAATATCAATTACTATAATTATTAGAGTAAATTTCTTAATTTGTTTTTCTTGCCATAATGATGCCTAATAATTTCTTAGTATTCTGGGTACCTTCTGAACATCTTTGCATGTAATATTTCTTTAGTTCTTTGTAAGTTTTACCCAATATAAGACCCTGTTATTCTACAGTTTTGTAAAAAAAGTGTCTCTATGTCTCTATAAACGATTTCTTACAAATTCGGGAAGTGGAAAACATGATTATGAAAGATAGTAGAAATTTCAGATAACTTTTTTGTGATTTAAAATACTGATTGCTATTTAATCTACAGGCATGTGAGTACATAGAGTCATAGAACTGAAAAGCTAAAGTTAACAGTCTACATGCTTTTTAATTTTATATATTTGCAAATGTTCTCAGTTAATGGCATAATTTTGGTAAGAACTCAGGTTCAACATCTTGTCTTATTACTTTTTGCTATAAAAATTCTGTTAATACTTACTTTGCCATTACCTTTATTTCTTGATCAAATTGCTGTTTTAATTCTTCAGTACTAATGTCAACCATCTGAAAAAAAGTGTTGTATAAGATAATCCAACATGACTAATATTATCATGGCTCCAATCATATTATTATATATCCATGCAATCTATTGATTTTTTAAGCTTCAGCAAGCATTTAGAATATAAAAAATCATAAAGTATATGGTGAAAACCTCAACAGAAATGGGAAAAAGAACAGAGATCAATTTTTTAATGTACATTTCTTTTTTGGGGGGCGGGCGGGGGGGAGGACAGAGTCTCATTCTGTAGCCCAGGATGGTCCTGAACTCACTATGGAGCCAAAGCTAGCCCTGGACTCTGGCAAACCTCCTGCCTCAGCCTCCCAACTGCTGGGATTATAGGCATGCACCACCATACCCAGTTTATGTGGTGCTGGGGAATCAAACTCAGGGCTGAATACCTGCAGGGCAAGTGCCATTTCTCCAAACTCTCAATGTATATTTCTTAATGTGTACTTTTTCGCCTTTTATTTTTAAATGAGAAAAGATAATGCGAGTAAACTTCCTAAAATTTTCCTAGTATCTTACCATTTTAATATTGAGTATGCTTCAAGCACTGTAGAGGGCAGATCTTCTCAGTTTCATTTCGTGAATCTCTCAGAATTACATATACGACATATGGATGTACACATGACTACTTTTTTCTAGGATGCAGTTCAGCATTCTCTAGTTTTTAAATGTTAAGGACTACCAGCTAGAATATTTACTTTAAAGATACATCCCAAAATAACTTACTTCCTAAGGATTTATTTAAAGCTTATTTTACACACCAGGAAGCAACATATCCTTTCCTTCTTTTTATTTATGAAAACATAACTTACCGCTGCAAGCTTCTTCACTGCCACTGCTGCGTTGTTCACATAGCCTTTATACACAATGCCAAATCCTCCCTCTCCCATTTTGTTGCCACCAATGGAAACAGGTCGTTCATCAAAATTATTTGTGACATTCTTCAATTCATAAAATGAGAAGCAATGGAAACCTATAATTAAATAAAAAGGAAATTGGTTTTAATGATTCTGTTATTTTCTTTGAGGATTTTATATACATATACACTTATTTTATATAAATATTTTATATAACTATATATAAATATATATGTTATATAAATATATAAAGATGCATGTATGTATGTATGTATGCATGCATGCCACAATACAATTTTGAATTAAGCAAAGTATTAGAGGAAAAAACTATTTTAAAAATATAATTTGTAACTTTTTTCATGAGAGTAGTGTTTAATGATCTCATCCACCAAATACTATAGTCCTCTGTCTTCAAAATTCTAGTCATATATTTAGATGACTCTCATCTACCCTCTCACAAGTTATATAAACATTTATTTATTTTAACTTACATGTTTGATTGCTAATATCTGATAATACACTGAGTAATAAAATGAAGATAATAATAAATTAGGAGGAAAAAAGTATTACTGCTTGGGCCTCTGGTTGCTAAGCAAACAAAAGTAGGAGAAATTTACTTCAAATTATGATCATCTTAACGACAAATATACTAGTTGAAAGCATTGAAAATGTGACTTACGTGTATCACTACCTTCTAAACTTTTATTTTCTGGACTTGAGGAGTCAGGTAAGTTATAGTTGTGTACAAGATCCTGTATAGATATCACAGATGTCTTCTCTTTTTCATAGAAAGGCATGTGTTTCTGCTGACCTGTTACAGCTTCTTTAGACGGTAGAGTATTAACAGGTTTGGGAACAGATTCTGCCAAATGGAATAAAATACAAGTTGTTCTTACAAAGGAAAAAGTGTTTGTGAAAAAACTAAAGCAAAATGTAGTTAATTTAATAGTATTCCACTTTGTAGGTTGGCCCTATACTCTCCCAGCACACAGGCACATAAAGGTACTTAGCAAGAATGTCAGCGTGATAAAGACAGGCGGAAAAAGCGGGGCATCGTTTACAAAAGTAGCCATGAGCCACCTGCATTCTGAGCAATTTATGATCAATTTATGACCAATAACTTAAATTCTGAACCTAATTCCAGAATCCTACTTTAGTAGTCCTGGAAGAAGACCCAGGAATCTACATGCTCAGGAAGAACACACAGTGAGTCCAATGTACATTCAAGACCGGGAATTACTGGTACAAAGGAAGAAAGGTTCTGAGGAAGGCAATCAGATCCTAACTGAGAGTTCCATCAGGGTGGAAGCTAAAGGTGGGAAAGGAGTTCAAAAGAGGAACTAAATTTTTCTTGTCCACACTATAATTCTTATTTCTATACCCCTCTGAGCTTCTTTCTGACCTCAAACTATCTGATTTCAGTGGGGGAGCAGGTGTAATTATGAAGGTCGTCATCACATGGCAGCAGTCTGCAGTGACTATGTCTGTGCTTGGTAAAGGGCTAGGCACAGCCAAGAGAATGAAAGGGGCTCAGACGTCAGGTTTCTTTACTAGGAAAAAAAGTAAGAGTAAGAAGACATGCTTCCACTTCTCCCTTTGGTCTTTCCACCCTGCTTACTGCCACCTTGCTCACATCCAGTTTACCTGGCAGCAGAAGACTTGCAGGAGCAAAAAACTCATTTTGGACCAAAAGATCCACAAGGTCACCAACTGTGCAATTTGTGGTACCCCAGTCAAAGAGCAATTCACTAGTGGGACTTTTTCCATTTTGAATTAATGCTTCAAATCTCCTTAAAAGAAAGTAATAAAGAAATAAGATTAGTATATAATTTGAGTTTACAGGAAAATAGACATGAATCCCCACTGCCCTCTTCACTCATGGTTCCTTCTACAACATTTAAGGACAAGAAATGCAGAGAGAGAAACCAGCAAGAATTACAGAGAAGCAAGAGAGACAGTCAGAAGGAAAAAAGATGCCCCAGGCAATAATAAAACTTAACAATTAACCATACTTTCTCAGTGGGCTACAGGGTACATGAACATAACCTTCTATTAAGATACTACGATTTTCACACTAATTTAGTAGCAAGAAAGCCAGGCTTGGAGGGGTAGAGTAACAAGCTCAGAGATACACGGCTAAAAAATGTGTAAATGCTGAGAACCAAATTCAGTTATCTCTTTACCTAAAAATATGCTTTTGGCCTATTTAGCTAAATTGCTTCCTACATAATTCATTAGATATCCTAGCTATATAATTTTTTAATAAATCAGTCTGCTTAATTAAATTGAATATACATAAGCCTAGGGAATCGCTGCTTGGATCAAAACTACATTTAATTAAATTGAAGGGAAAATAGATTCTTTTCATATTAAATTTCTTTAAAATTAAAAAAGTAACATTTAAAAGTTTAACCAACATAGTTTTTCCTCTAAATATATCAGAGAAAAATTTCAAACTTGTAGAAAATTTGGAAGCATAATGCAATGAAGTACCCTTTACCCTTCACTGAGGTTCATCAAAAGACCAACTGGTAGCATTTTGCCACATCTGTGGTCTGTGCAAGCTCTCTTTCAGTGTGTGTGTGTGTGTGTGTGTGTGTCTGTCTGTCTGTCTGTCTGTCTGTGTGTTCAAGTACAGGCTGAATGTCTTGCAGCATGTCTCATGGTGTATATTTACCTAACTACGTTCTCATGAGTAACTTGAGCAACTTTGGCAAGAACGCTATGCAGGAGACAATGTGATCTACCTACTGTATCATACCTAGAGGGGCAAAATGGCATTTTGTATTATTATTGGTGATGATGACTGACCACTTAGTTAAGGAAGTGTACTTCATATTTCTTCACTATTGAACTTTCTCCTTCTTAATTGAAAAGTAATTTGTGGATAATGTTTTGAAATCTTGTGTATATCGCGGGAGTTCATGAGCAACTTTTCAGATTTACTGATGGGCTTCACGCGAGGCAATTCGTCACTGTTATTGTAAGTTGATAACCTTTTATCACTGTTGTAGTCATTTCTTGTGGTTCTATAAAGGATACTTTTTCTCTCTAATATCACTGGCACAATTTTCCATAAATTTTTAATAGTAATATCAACAAATCCCCTTAAAAACTGGCTTTCAAGGTTTAAATTTGAGCTTCTCCTAAATAATTTAAGGCATTAAATGTCACGCAAGGTAACATTTCCTGGAAGAGCTAAGACAATAGCTAAGTATTTAAGTTCTTCGTTGTTTTTTATTTTGTTTTATTTTTATTTTTTGAGACTCTGTAGCCAGGCTGGTCCTGAACTCACTGGTGTAGCCCAGGCTGGCCTTGAACTCAAAACAATCCATCTGCCTCAGCTTCTCCAGTGCTGTGATTTACAGGAGTGTGCCACCATGCCCAGCTTTATGTGGTGTTGGGGAATCAAACTCAGGGCAACTGCTGTGCCATTCCTTCAGCCTCAGTATTTAAGTTCTTTAGCAGGATAAAGCTGAGAAGAAAATAATTTCGTTTCCTCCTGCTACCTGACCAGGTTTTAACTTAAATGACTGACAAAAATAAAATCTTCACTTGTGTTTTTACACAACATCATGAAGAGAGGGTCAGAAAGGAAGAATGGGTATTATCCAGACAGTGATGAAAATATCCTGGCTAAGATCTAACAGTACGTTCTGCAATAACTCTAAAATGTCAATTTGATGAACAGCCAAAATACACTCTTAAAATTGCATTAGGAATGTATATAATATGCTATAGTTTACATATATTAAATAAATATATTTAGGCTCTGGAATTGTGCTAGAGCATATTATAACATTGCTAAGTGCATTCAATACATAAATGCAAAGTGTGAGATAGAGTGAACAGTTTATGCTTGACAGAGAACTAGAGCAAAAATGGGAATAGCAATTCTAACTCAAAATCTAGCTGATAAACTGGAGAACAAGTGAAGATTACCAAAAAAGAAAGTCACTACTCATTGCTATTATCTCCTCTACAGAGTAGAGAGGTTCCCTTTCTAAACTTTAGCATTAAACAGTATTTGCATCTCAGTTGTTCTTCAAAGAATTTAGAAGAAAATCATTTCATATGATACCTTATGTGAAACTGGTTGTATCTGTCATCACCAGATGGTTTTTTAATCGCCACAGCCAATTTCTTCCATCCTTCTTGAGGATCAATAAAATCTGACAGCTTCCTTATTAGTCCAACATTGAGGCAGCGCACATATGTTGATGGTGTTATGGGTTTGTTCATCTTCTATTCCTGAAAAATGAATACTTCTCATTAAAGTTTTACAGGAGTTTTAGCGGTAGCACTTTAAACGTATATATCATGCTTTGCTTTACAAGATGAAATATTGGCAACTCATCACACCATCCCAAGGGAATACTCCCAAGTCACTGAGTTGATGTCCTAAGAAATACAAATGGAAATATATATCTTCAGTTATCCTCTTAGTTTGCTTTCCTTTACTGCCTATAAATATCAATGAATGCTGGAGATCTTTGTTCGAACACTGACATTTTCCAAGTGAAACTTACACAAAGGAACAGTCACTACTTCATCTGAATAGTTTCTGTGAGCACATTCAGGAGTCAAATCTACTAAAACAGATTTGACTTTCAATCTAATAAATTTTTTCTCAATCAGTACTTTTAGTATTTAAAAATTTACACAGTGTTCCTGGGTAAAAATAGGTATTGAAATAATTCGTATAATGGTATTAAAAGATACATTCCATTTTATACTTTGTACATAACATACTCTTCCTGGACCCCTCCCCTCTTCCAATAAGAGATAAAACCCGCATCTCACCACTTCAGTTACTATCTACACAGAACCTTTACTTCCTCAGTATTTGTCCTCCATGTTGGAGAATTTCAACCAGAGATAAATCTCACAATCTTACTTGTACACCAGAGCTGCTGAACACAGCTGCAGAGAGCCAGATTAACTGATCAGAATGGTGTGAACACAACTTATAACTCCCTTTTCCATTGGGTCTTCAGCACTGCCCTCAGCCTTTTTATTTCTCTCCTTGTTCTTAGGGACTAGTTCACGTACACCTTTGCCTCTCTGTGGGTGACTTTTACTTATTATCCATGTCCCTCATTCTCAGGAGGTAGTAATCTTTCTTTCCAATTTGCCAAAAAAAAAAAAAATGGGTTCTGATATTTCTTCTTTCGAATTGTTTCCCTGTGTATTTTTATTTTTAAAATATGATAGACTTTTGAGGGGAAAAAGCACATAACTATGGTATAAAATTCAAAGGCTATAAGATGGTAAAAAGCAAGATCTATGTCCTAGGTTTCTATGTTAGTATTCACTGCTTCTCGTGGATGATTTTACCTGCCCATGACATCATTATCTTTCACCATTGTACAATGTATATATACTCATATATTGGTTTACTATGTCTAGTATTAGAATTTAAGCTCCATGAATGCTCATCTTATCCATTAACATACATGAGAGTGACTTACATATTGTAGGTAACTAGTGTTAAATGTTTATTCTATGAATGAATACATTATTGCCCAATAGCATTTTAAGTGACTTAATACTTCACTTAATCCTTTCAGTGACTAAGGCAATTTTTTACTTTCATTATTAATTTAAGTATAATTGAATAAATTAATAAATGTACCACACTACCATATATATATATATATATATATATATATATATATATATATATATATATATATAATAAAGATTACTATGTTTTCCAAAGAAATAGAAAAGTGATACTACTTTGCAGTTTTACAAATCTCTTTGGTGTTTACCTTAATGGAAGACAATTTAGTTCTCATATCTGGTCTGCATTAAGTGCACTGCAGTGTGTTATCTTGATTGATGGATATGACAAAAATCCAGCTTCATAGAGACACAAGGCTGGAAAAGGAAGGAGTTTTTAAATGGATTTTTCACCAAGTAGTAAGTATTTTCTCAGTGGACAAAGAATACTTTTCTAAAAGGTAAGCTGCAAAGAGGAATCTGAGGTTATATCAATGAACACTGCACATTAAAATCTACTGCACTCAATAAATCTTTTACTCATACATAATTTTGACCTTACAAAGCTACTGAAAGAGTCCTAAGACCCCAATCACATGCTGAGAACTGCTGGGGTAAGAGTTCAAGGCTTAAGATTGTTGAGGATAGACACAGCATAGTATAGTATAGCTGAAAAGGTCAGATGTGAAAGGAACAAAATCTTTTCCTCTGAATCTAGAAAAACAGAGGTTTGAATATAGATATAACTGATGGGAGAAGAGTTCCCACACAGTGTCCTTTTCTCTATGAAGCAGAACTGGGGTCATCTCTAGGATCAGGAAAAGATTTGCACCAAACTCTTTATACACCATGTGGTAGATGCATGCTCTTTGTACCAGCCCAACTCAAAGGCAGCCAAGGCTTTCAATGATAGTCAACACTTTTGCTCCAAAATGTTTCCCGGTCATTCTTCTATTACAACAATTGTTATATTGTATTGTTTATGCTGCTATCCTCTTTGCTAGGGTGTTCTCTAGGGCAGGGACTCAGTCAAATTCACTTCAGCAGCTATAAAGAGTATTTATGTCAAATGAAAGGCTGATTTTAAAAAAAAAATATTATCTACAAACACATTTTGCAGTTGCTCCTTTCAAATTATTTTTCCTTATTTATTCAAGTTTTCTCTACTGTGAGAAATACTATGTAATTGACAAAGCTAATAAAAGCAGAACAGAGCTTCTTAAAAGTCCTAAAATGAAAACAGCTAAAACGCAAAGAATTGAGCACAAAAACAGGCTACCTTAGGTCTAGGGATAAACTGGGTAGCTCTTCTGCAGCAAGATTCCTAGTAGTGATAGTATGTGGATATCAGGAGAGGGAAGGCCTTTTGAAAATTCCTCCACACATAAATGATCAGAAGTTCTAAATTCCAGAATTAATAATTATATCTTAAACATATTCACATACCATTTTCAGCCACATATTTGGAAGAACATAAAACAAAATATTAACTGTTTTTTTCTTTTTGTGAGTATGTACGCTGCTAGAGATGAAACCCAGGGACTTATGCATACTAGCCACTCTACCACTGTCTTAAGCCATTTTCTTGTTGCTGGGTCACAATACCCACCACCCACAACTTACAGGAGGGAAAATTTATTTCAGTTCACAGTTCAGAGGTCTCAATCTATTCATATATGATTGGACGGTAATGGCGGAAGGGTCTGGTAGAGGATACTTGCTAGTTCCATTGTGGTGGGAAGCAGAGACAGAGGGGTCAGGAAGAACCTAGGATCTATCTCTCCAGGCCACACCCTCAGTGACTTGCCCTATAATCAGTGATCCCTTCCTTCTGATCACGCCCCACCACGTAACAGTAGGTGAAATCCACAGATTAATCCTCTTGATCAAATTAACCCCCACAGTCTAATAACCTTCCAAACATATGAGGATCCTGGGGGACATTCCAGATTCCACAACAACCAATGAGCTATATATCCCAAGCAATAGTAGTTATCTTTTGATGATAGTTTTCTTCTTTTTTCTTAATGGTGGTTTTGCTTTCATTTTGTTGGTCTAAATTTTAATTAATGAAAACAAACTGCAGAAAAAAACTAAAAAGTGTCTCTTTCAAATTGTTTAAAGTTTCCTTTGGTTCACAAGACTAATAAAGATGGAACAGGGAACATTACAAGTAAGTAAATAAATATCTCCATGACTGCTTTTTCATACCATTATGTTTACTATGAAGGAGAACCATTTATATTATCAAATAAGACAACTCAGATAAGTACACCTGGTAAAGTGGCAACTGAGAAATACTAAAATCAGTTTCTGCTTGTGGAACCTAAATGTCTTTCCACTCACAAGACTGTTTTCAAACTGACAAAGCATTAGATCCAAAACAGGAGTTCAAAGCACTGCAGTCAAATATTTAAAATGGTATTTTAGTTGCACTCTGATCAGAGGAGGGGACTCTACAGGGTGCACACTGCATGGACCTGGGTTCTATGATAGCTAATTATGATCAGGGCCAATAAATCAATTTCCTAGTCCTTTATTACTTCATCTGTAAAATATTCTAATATCTAAGAATTGCTGTCAGAATTAAAATCAACATGTATAAAAGGCCTAATCTTGTCATAAGTTTTTCCGATGTGACAACCTTACTTTATCAAGTACAGTACTTTTAATACATTTATAATTTCCCTAATAGATTATTCATTTCATGCATTCTCAGTGAAATATACCAGATAAGTATTAATACTTATTTTGAACAAATAGTAGCATGACTGTGTTCAAAGCTGGTGACATGTTCCAGATCTATTAAATTCCATACAAATTCCAATTTTCAATTCCTTTTCAAACCTGGATATGTGCTATTGCATCAAAAAGTAAACATATATCTGTCTTGAACTTTGGTCTAGCTCGGTGGTAAAAAATTAAAAATGTTTTTGCTATATTGAAGTATACATAATATCATTTATTCACCAAATATCTCCTAAATGCATTTGTGCTGGATGTGAATCTAAGCCCCTGGAACTAAAGAATTAGAAAAACCAGAAAGAAAAAAGAAGACATGAGCTCATGAAGCCTGAATTATAAAAAGAAGACAAGTAATAAACCAATAAATTCTGTAGAATATTAGATGGTACCAAATGGAGAGAAAAGTAACAGAGAAGGGGTTTCAATTTTAAACAGGGTAGAATGACCCTCAAAAAAGAAAGTGTCATTTGATTAAAGATATGAAGGAATGAGAAAGCCGACTATCAAGACATTTTCAGAAAGCTTCTGGACCAAAGGAAGAGTCAACATGCTGGAAGTGAATAAGGGGCTGGTGAGGTAGCTCACAGAGGTAAAGGGGCCAGCTCTACCAAGGCCTCAGAGCTTTGACTGACTTTGCTAATCCTCTAAGTGAGAGGACGCACGAAGGAGTGCATACTTGAGCCATACTGTATACTATCCTATATCTTATGAGAAGACTACTGATCCTACAGCATGTTGGGACAAGGGAGGAGAAACAAGAAGAAACCAAAAAGTGCAACAATAATTCAGGTGGGATCGTGCCTGTAGCTCAGACCAAGGAGTGGGTAGCAGAGAAGGTGCTCAAGTCCCAGGAAAAAGGATATATTCTGAGGTACAGCTAACAGAATTCAGTACTAATGCACAGAGAAGATGGCACCCCGGTTATCGACCTGAAGAAGTTTCCTGACATAAACTGTGTGAAGACTAAAGACACAAGTTTGGCCTGAAAGAGCAGTTCAGTTTGGAGAGTTGGAAATCAAAATTTAAGGAGTGTTTGGTATGAAAATGGGAGAATAAGAGAAATCTGAACTACTTTCCAATAGCCTTCTCCAAGATTTATTCACAGTAAAGGTATCTTGGGCAGATACGTTTTTGAGACCTTCTCTTTCTTTCTTTTTGTTTCCAAGCTGTCAGGTATACCTTTTTTCTTTCACCTGTGAAAACACTTAGCAAAAGTTATAACCCTCTCCACTTTGTAATTTCATGGAAGTTTGGAGGCTGCGGAGAAAAGCTACTCAGCACTGCTCAAAAGTTGCTCTCTAACTGATAAGCATCTCTGCGGGTTGCTGGCCTTACTTCCGGGTTGACAGGCGTCTGCCTTTGTTAAAAAAAAAAAAAAAAAAAAGCCTCAAAGACACAGCCTGGAAGCCTAGACACTTGAAGGCAAGTCCTTCTGAGCTACAGAGGGTGACGTCCCTCCAACGCTCAGGTTCATCTGACCAACGTTTAGGCTCACCAGCCTGAGGGAGCTCGGACCACCCAGCCTACTTCCTCTCTGACTTTTCTCAGAAAGATGACAGGACGATTTGCGTTCTGAAGCGCTCCGAGGACAGCCTGAAGCAGAGAGCCCGAGGCTGGGCTGGAGAAGTCACAGACCACCTATGCGCAACGCTGGGATCCCCTTACCTGCGCAGGAGTCAGCATGAGGCGCGCGCGGGGCGCCGCCCAGCGGAACAACCGGCTCCAGACCAGAGACCCCGGAAGCGCCGGGGCGGGGCCATGCAGGAAGACCGCCCGGTGCCGGGGCTGCTGATTCCTCGGGGCGCCTCCTTGCGTCTCCGCAAAGTAAAAAACTGCATGTTTTACATCGGGCGATTTATAAGATGGGAGCCTGTCCCTTTAAATATGCCCTGCTTGGAGGCCGGGAAAAAAAAAAAAAAAAGGTTTCCGGGCATGCGCACAGCCTTGAGCTGAGGAAGCCTTTCATCTGAATTTGAGGAAGACGTGGTCGCGCCTCCTTCGCGCTGTGGGCCTGGATGTGTATCTGTGACTAGGTCAGCATCGAGAATCCCGGCCCTTTGCCCCTCAGGGAAGGAGGACGGGCGGGACTGGGCGCAGGGAAGACACGCGCAGAGCTGCGGTCTGAGGAGTTCTGTGGCAGGGGAGCTGGTGGGAGCGCGGTCGGCCGGGCTTGGGCGGTTGGTGTGAGAAGAGTACGGAAGAAAAGAAGCCAGCTGGGCACCCTTACCCCGTGGCATCCTCAGCCTACTTGTTAGGAGCACTGTACACTCGTGCTTAAATCCGTACGGGCTCCTCGTCCGCTCTCCAGGTCTTTACTAAGATGCTTAGCAGATATTCCCCTATTGTTATATTCTTCCCAAGGTTTTCTGCCTGTTACACTAGCTTAGGAGGCCTTCATACCTTCCGTTTTCCGGAGAAAGTAAAGAACTTTCTTCTTGCAGAGCCAACCCCTGTAGAAGTAGGCTTGTCGTTTTCCAAACACTCCAGTTCTCACATCGTCAGGTACATTGGTCATCTTAGGAAAATATGAGGAAGGCATCTTTTGGGACTGCGTCTATACTGCTCCATTGACTACACGATAGATTTTAAATCTTTGGCAGAACATTCAGCGTATTTCACAGAATTCTCCAGAACTCTCCTTCCACCACCACTATAGATCTGAATCTAGGCTGTTTTTTTAACATTGCATATTTCATTTATACAATTACTGTGTCTCATGTCTAACTCTTGAACTGTTTCAGAGACTTAGATGACTATTGTCATCCCCCAAAGTTATTTTTGTCTTAAAGAGTTTAAGAGATGGCTTATTCTGAAGCCAAATGTAAGTGACCAAGCCTGAGAACATGCATTTAGGATTTCCCAAATGACACATTACGATGAACAGCAGTTACATATAGTATTTGTAGTATTACAGCAGAAGCAAATCATAAATAAGCACCATTTGAAAGTATTGGTGGAAGGATCAGGTAGGCGGGTCATCCTGAAACAAGGGAAATCCTTGCAACAAACCCCAGATGTTATCTAGTGGCATTTTTAGCTCTTGAGTTGGTTGGAAGCTATAGTTGTTTTGCTTATACATCCCAAAAAGCTTACCCAGTAGAAATGTTACATATCAAAGAATTTATCATAGGATGTTAAGTTGGATAAAAAGGACAATAGCCATGAAAAGACTAATACAGCCAGATCAGTTGGGCTATGCAAAAAATAATCCAGCCTCCACAGGTTTTCTGGGATCCATTTGGTTAATCGATAGTTTCATTATGAAGAAAGCTGTTTCCTTGAAGTTTTATTTATCACTACTTGTTTTGTGGTTTTTTTCATCACCATAGCAAAACGATCTTTTTTTCTTTCCACTCTTATAGCTCATATTTTGTACTAGTTGTTTAGTCAACTGTTGGTATCGATTGCAGAACTATGTCATTGACACTATGTCATTGACAGTCAGCAGTGAATGAGGGAGACACAGCTTGCTCGCAGGGGGTTAATAATTTGGGAAAAGACAGTGAATAATAAAGGAAAATATTAGCTAGTAATGCTACACAGAAAGTTAAATAGGGCTACATCATATAGAATTATTTTCAGGTTCCTATAGATTAAGGGCCAAGGAAAACATCTGAAATGTGAATTCTGGAATATGCAGCTCTGTGTTACAAGAAGGAACAATTTAAACACTAGGAACAGTTAGCATGTAAGTGGTGAAGAAGGGCAGTTAAGGAGAATGTGGTGGGTAATGAAGTAAAGGTATAAGATGAGTTTAAAGAGTAGGTACAGCCCAGAATATTAGATTCTTTGGAAGCCAGGTTAATTAATTTGGACTTTATAGTATATGTGATTAGAGAGTTCTAAACAGAATGGTGATATGAGTTACCTTTAAAAACGCCATTCTGGCTGCTCCAGGGAATTTACAAGGAGCACTAGATGTAGGAGTAGGAATCAGTAATTTTCATGATGTCTAAGAAGTTTTGAAATGAAAGTATTATAATGCGAGTAAAAAAAGAATGTTGGGAGTGATTGGGAGAGTCAAGGATTTGAAGTTTAATGTCATTTTTGTTGATGGAAAAGTCAATTCTTGCAGCCATAAAAGTGAATAACCAAAATGAAGTGGAGATAGGAGATTGAGGGTGAGGACAAGAAACTAAACCACCGTGATACTAAGTGGATGATCCATATAGGTGATCATGAAGCCATGCTGGATAAGAAGAGACAGAACTAGAAGTCATCTGTGAGTGAGAGTCATTAGGGAAAGGATGACAGCAGATGGTACAATGTGATTGTATGGTTGGCAAAGAAATTTGAATTTTTGGAGATACCAAAGGAAGAAACTATTTGGAAAGATAAGTGACAAACAAATTATTTATAAACTAGCTCCAAAGTGGATAGATAGGAAAAAAAAATACTCTCCTTTGAGAGGACTACCAAAGAATCAGGCTGAATAAATATCACGTTCTAATTAGGTAAAGAAAACAAGGGGACTGTGCAAGGAATTAAGGAATTATGGAAAATAAATATATCCCTTTATATTTTGTAGGAAATTGGAATGTAGAGAATTTGTTATGACTTCTGCGTGATACGTTGAAATGTGTTAAGGAAGGCAGTGGTTTACTGAATTGATTCAGGTTGGTATAGTACATTGTAGAAATGGGATAAAGGTTCACATTATAATAAATTACTTGGAAAATGTGGGTAACCTAGGAAACAAAAAGTAGTGAGGCCTCTGGGTCATTTATTTTTTTCCAGAACTCCTTGTGGTATGGTTGTGGTGGTTTGTGTGCTGACCAACTGAGGGCTTTCTTGGAGAACTGTTTTCTTGTACTGCTCCAAGAAAGCCCAGTAAGAGATTCTTCTCTCTGATACCAGTGATATGGTTGTTACTTTTTTTCTAGAGCAACCCCAGAATTTTGTTTTTCTTTTAATGGGGCTTTAGAGAAGTTTTACACCCCAGGACTAACACAACATGACTTGAAATATAAACAAATTTCTAGTTATTTAAAACTAGCCACAAGTGCTCTGGAATTAGTGGAAATTTTAAACCTCTGATGAAATTGAACAAATCATTGTGAAACAGTCCTTGTGTTGGCTCTGTGTGGGCCCACAAATATTTTTAAGGTAAACTTGAAATTGGCCCATTTTAATATACTAGAGTCCTGGAATGAGTGAAATATGACATTATAAATCACACTAAAAATAGATTGCCATTAAATCAGTTTGACATAGAAGTATCAAAGTACACATGTTATATAGTCAAAAAGTTATTAATTGAATAGTCTTTAATATCATTTAAGGGGACTCAGAATTGAAAGGGAGACAAAACTAAGGAAGTCTTGCAAATGAGTTTCTTGTGACTGGCAACTTCTCTTTCTGGTAACTGATGGCCTTTGTTTCTCTCATAGGCATTGCTACTTGAGAATGGAAGAGGATACAGATTATACAATCAGATTTAATTCTTTGTGTTTCATTAACGAGCATGTTGGATTTCAGGGTAATATAAAAAACTCACCAGGTGACTTTATTGTTATTGAGATTGATGAACAGGGCCAATTAGTCAATAAAGCTATTGATGAAACTGTTTTGGTTAATAAAATACTGCCTGAGCCCAATGACTTTGCTAAAAAGCCAAAACTAAATCTTCAAAATTTTTCCTTTGAAGAGAGAAGTAACCAAGAAGTTAATAGTTTGGCTAGGTGCTCCAGTGGTGACCAAAATCATCAGCTGGATTCAGGAAAAGAAGATCATATCAATGATGGAACTTCCAAATGTGAAGAAGAAAAAGCAGATGTAGTAAGCTCCTTTTTAGATGAAAAAACTAATGAGTTACTGAATCACTTTGCCTATAATATAAAAGAAAAGTGGAATTCAAAAACTGAGCTGATTGAGCCATTTCCTGAATTTTCACTAGGCAGAGTCCTTGATAAAAACCAAAGGGCTATTTTACATAGTGCTGTTAGGCAGAAATTTCCTTTCTTAATAACTGTAGGGAAAAACAGTGAAGTTATTGTAAAGCCAAATCTTGAATACAAGGAACTGTGTCATTTGGTATCTGAAGAAGAAGCATTTAGCTTTTTTAAATATTTAGATGCAAAGAAAGAAAATTCCAAATTCACTTTCAAACCCAATGCAAACAAAGACCACAGAAAAGCTGTCCACCATTTTGTCAATAAGAAGTTTGGAAACCTTGTGGAAACCAAATCTTTCCCTGAACAGAATTGCGGTGCTAATAGTCCAAATTTAGTGATAACAGTAAGATTTCGTGAAAAAGCACGCAAGCATGGGAGAAGGTCCTTTCTTGAATGCCAGGAAGGAAAAGTTATATATACAGGTAATTTAATAATCATTTTCTTGGAAAAGCATAGTTACATTTAAGTGAGTGGAAGATGAGTAATTTGAATTGAGCAGACTTGGCCAAAGAGATACTGGAAAGAATAGGTGGGTATGTTACTTACTGAAACATCTTTTCAAATCACATGGAATATAATGATCAGCCTTACTGATAAAAGTGTGGCTAACAGACATTTATAATTAACATAGGCACAAATACATAAAGTTAAAGCAGTTGTTTTTATACTGAATGAATTTTATTTATGGTAAATTGTGATTTACTATTTTGAAAGTCATATTAATTGCAACTAAATATTTAGAGACAAGCAGTATATGTTTGCTGTGCTTGGGAAGTAAAAAGAATGCTTGTGACGTGAAACAATTATGCTTCTTTCCTAGGGTGGGGAATGGCTTCTGTCAGTTTTCCCCTGGATGTGCTTAAATGTTAGTGTGCAATGTAATCACTCACTTTTGTTAAAACAGATGTTTAATGCCGTTTCTAATTTCTGACACAGAAGGGTTGCAGTGGGGCTTTTGCATATTTTCTGGTGATGTTTCTGTGCTGATTTTGGGAGGACAATTTGAGAACTACTGTTTGAGGGACTCTATAAAGAGTTCCTATGATGGAACTGTTAAAACCTCATGTGCAAGTCCAGCTGACCAGGTTTCATTGATCTGTATCTAACTGAAGGATGTAAAGTGTTTCAGATGGTTGTTTTACAAAATTGTTTAGCAAATCAGTTACAAGAAAACTAGCAACCCCAGATCTCATGGAGGTAATATAGAGGAGATATGGGAGCTCTATGGTGTAAATGAATAGTTTGGACTTTGAAATCATGTGGATTTGATTGTGCATTATGACTTAAGCTCAAAAAAAGATTTATGAAATTTTAAATATCCATAAGATTTAATTTACACAAATGTCAATGTAAGAAGATAATATCATGGACAAGAACATAATTGATAATGCAACAGTTGCTTTTTTGGTAATCTGGAATTATTATCTTTCAGCTTTTACTCTACAAAAGGAAAATCTGGAGATGTTTGAAGCACTTGGTTTTTTAGCTCTCAAACTTGGTGTGATTCCTTCAGATTTTAGTTATGCAGGCCTTAAAGACAAGAAAGCCGTCACCTATCAAACAATAGTTGTTAGAAAAGTCACTCCAGAGAGGTAATAAGGTATTGCTGTATAAAATAGAACTTTTCTTTCATATTGTGACAAATGAATAAAAAGTTTAAGAACTTGGTATAATATTTGAGCATATTAACCTGTCAATATTGCTTAATTAATTATGGGTAACCACGTTTTCACTACACTATAATTCTTTTCTATGTAGAATTATATATTAAATTTACAATATGAAAATATAGAAAGTTCCAGAGAAGTGGCAGATTTTTAAATTGTCCAATTTGTTTCTAAACATATTTTATTATATTGCAATAAGCAATTGTATTCATGAAAGAGGCTTTAGAAATCACTTTTTGGGCTGGAGGAATGGCACAGTGGAAGCACAAGGCCCTGAGTTCAGTTCCCCAGCATTACATAATGGGCGTCATGGCGCATGTCTGTAATCCCGGCCCTTGGGAGGCTGAAGCAGGAGGATTGTCCTTAATCCAAGGCTAGCCTGTGCTACACCAGTGAATTCAGGACCAGTTTGGGCTACAGAGCAAGACCTTGTCTCAAAAGAAAAAAAAGAAAATATCACTTTTTTTCTAATCATTATATGATTATATAGCTTTATTTTCCTGATGTCTTGCATTTAAAATATCTTCCTATTAAATAAAGCATAAAGTACTCATGTTTAGTCTCTCTTCGGTTTAGTGAAGTTTTAAAAATATTTTTGTTGTCGTATATATATTTTTGTAAAATATATTATTTATAGAGAGTTTAGAAAGTATTAAGTACAAAAAATAAAAGGTATTAATAATTCCACTAAGAAATGACTAAAATATTTTGATCAATTATTTTAAGGCATTTTCAAAGAGTGTACCATACACAAATATCAAATAGACATTTATTATATATGAGAATTATACTGCATATGCAGTTTCCAGTTTACTTTTTTAAATAATACAGTATTATATGAAAATATATGGTACAAATTATTTCAATATCATGTTCATAATACAGACTTATGAACCCTATATTTGGAAATAGGAATTCTTTTCAATTTTTCATTTTAAATATTACTGGGACTAATATATTTAATTCTGTACCTTGTCTATACTTTTTGTTTTTGTTTTTTCCAACCGTATTTTTTTTATTAGTACAGGTTTGTGATATACAGTAATTACATTAAACTTGAAAAATTAGTACACATTTGTATCACACCATCATTACAATTCACTTCCCCTCTGCCCTTTCCTGCCCTCTCATCTATTCCCAAATCTCCTCTTCCTTTCCATAAATCCATCTGTCTCCCTACTTCCTACCAATTTTTTTGTTTGGCTCTATTATATATTTATATCTTCCATGTCTCATATTAGAAAAAACACGTAAGATTAATCTGGGTTGGATTCATTTCACTAAGCATAATGGTCTCAAAGTACATCCATTTTTCTACAAATGAATTAAATTTAGCTTTATGGCAGAGTGGTACTCCACTGTGTATATATGTACTACATTTTCTTTATCTGTTGGTCAGTTGATGGACATTTTGGTGTTTTCCACAATTTAGCCATAAATGTGGATATGTATGGATTTCTGTTATATGTTTAAACTTTTGGAAAGAAGTTGGATCAAAGGAATATCTATTTTAAGTTTCTTAAGGAATTTTCATATTGATTTCCATAATGGTTGTACCAGTTCCTCCAACAACGTAAAAGGTTTCTTTTTTCACAACATCCTTACCGCGATCTTTTTTTTAAATCATTCTCACTGAGATAAAACAGAACCTCAGTGTTATTTTGATTTGCATTTCTCTAATGGCTAAAGACATTGAGCCTTTTTTTTCCTGTATTTATTGGCCATTTGTCCTTTTTCTGAGAATGGCTATTCATTTCAATTACCCAGTTTTTAATTGGATAATTTTGTGGTTTGTAATTTTTTTCACCTTATTGTATGTTCATGTTATTGACCTCTGTCTAAGGAGTAGGTGGCAAAACTTTTTTTCATGCCTTCATTTCTCTCTTCACTTTGTTGATTGTTTCCTTTGCCATGCAAAAGCTTTTTAATTCACTATAGTTCCAGTTGTTAGTTCTTGGAGTTAAATCTTGTACAGCTAGTGTTCTATTAAGAAAGTCCTTGCCTATGCCTATGTTTTCAAGAGTTGTACCTGTTTTATCCTCTGGCAGGTTCAGTGTTTTTGTTTTAATATCCTGGTCTTTGATCCATTTTGATTTGAATTTAGTACAGGGTGAAATAAATGGGTCTAGATTCATTCTTTTGCATGTAGATAATGAGTTCTCCCTGCATGATTTGTAAAACAGGTTATCTTAAGCTCAAAGTTGTATGTTTTTGGCCCCTTTGTTGACAGTTTTAGACAGCTGAGGGTTGTTATTGTTTGAGTCTGGAGTGTCTCCCAAAAGCCTCATATATTCGGATGTTGTGATTACTTACAGATACTCTGTTCGCTTGGGCAGGTGGGGCCTGTCTGGAATAAGTTGATGCTGAGGGCCTGACCTGGAGGGATGAGTTCTAGCTGTGCCCTTACTCCCAGGCTTGGCTTCCCCCCTCTGGCTTGTGGAGAAAAAGCTCTTTGTTTGTATTCCTACCATGTGTGTTCACTATTTTTGGTGGCCCACAAGTAGAGTCTGACCTTTTGAAACTTTTTCCTCTCTTAAGTTGTGGATGTTGAGTATTTTGTCACAGTAACGAAAAAGTAACCAAGACAAAGGGTGCTTGAGTTATCTCTGGGTTCTCAGTTCTGTTCGATTTGTCCACCTGTCTGTTTTTGTCCTAATACCATATGGCTTTTTATCACTCTTGCTTTGTAATGTAATTTTGATGACCGGAATTGTGGTATCAGTTGCTTTTGACTTGTTGCTCAGGATTTCTTTGGCTGTTGTAGTTCTCTCCTTGTTCCATGTGATTTTTCCCCTATTTCTGTGAAAAATGCTGTTGGTACTTTGATAGCAGTTGCAGTAAGTCTGTATATCAGTTTTGGTAGTATGTCCATTTAGACAATATTTATTTTGCCTGTCCAAGAGCCAGGGATGGCTTTCCTTTTTCTAATATCCTCATCTTTTTTTTAGCATAATATAATTTCCTTATAGAGGACCTTCATTTCCTTGGTTATATTTATTCCTAGGTGTTTAATTTTGAGGAGACTACTGCTACTGAGAACAGAATTGTTTTTCTCATCTTTCTCAATGATTTCATTTTTAGTATATAGAAATGCTAATGATTTTTGTATTAATTTTGTAACCTGCGACTTGGCAGAATTTGTTAATTAGTTCTATGAGTCTTCTGGTGGGGTTTATGTGGTCTTCTATGTAAAGGATCTTGTTATCTGTCAGTAGGCATAGTTTAACTTCTTCCTCTCCCATATGTATTCCCTTTATTTCACTCTCATGCTTGATTACTCTGGCTAGGGTTTCAAATATTATATTGAATAGGAGGGGTACAAATGGTCACCCTTGCCTTTCCTTGATTTGATGGAAAATGCCATCAATTTTTCCCCATTTTAGTATGACGTTGGCAGTTGGTTTGGCATAAATGGCTTTTATCAACTTCATCTAAAATCCTTCTATATCTATTTTCATCAGGATTTTATTGTAAATGTATGTTGTATTTGTATCTATGAGATGATCATGTGACTTTTATTATTGTTTTGGTTTAAGTTATATGTGTCATCAGTTGATTTATAAATACATCGAGCCATCCTGCATCCTTGGGGATTAAGCCAACTTGATCATGATGTATGATATTTTTAATGATTTGTTGCATTCATTTTACAAGTATTGTGTTAAGATTTTGTATCCATGTTCATTAAGAAAAGTGCCCTATAGTTTTCTTTCTTTGTTGAATTCGTGTAAGGTTTTGGTATCAGAGTAATGTTAGTTTCTCAAAATGAATTTGGTAGTGTTCCTTCTGTTTCCATTTCTTGAAAAAGCTTGAGAATCTCAGCATTGATTTTAGTTCTTCCCTAAAGTTCTAATAAAACTCTGCTGTGAATCTGTCAAGTCATGGGCTTTTCTCTGTAAACAAGGACTTAGTACCTCAGTTTCATTACTTGTTATTGGTTCAGTAGGGGTTTTTATATCTTCATGGTTCAATTTTGATATCTTTGGTGTGTGTAAGAAGTTTAGGTTCTCCAATTTGTTGGAGTATAATTTTTCAAACTAATTTTTTATAATCCTCTAGATTTTGTCAGTGTCCATTGTGACTTCACCTTTTTCATTTCCTATTGCCTTGATAGGGATTTCTTTTCTTCTCTTGGTTAGTTTGGCTAGAAGATTATTAATCTTTTTTATCCTTTCAAAGAAACATTGATCTTTTGATTGTTTTTTTAGTTTCCTAGAATTCATCTTGGGATCCATACAAGCTCTCTACTTTATTGAAACATTTTTTTTTCTCTTTTACATTGCCTTGTTGTTTTTTTTTCTTTGTGTCTTTTATATTATCATTAAACACAATTTAGACCATTGATTTTGATCAAATCCTCTGAAGTTGCTTACCATCTTTCGCATTTGTTTAAACATGTTGTCTTTGCGCTTTTTTAGTCTCTAGGTCCACTTGTTTTTTGACTTCCTTTCCTATAGGCTCTGTTATTTCAGGGTACATGAGATCAGATTCTGGGCAGTTAGGTGTTTTTACAGGTAACTAATTTCTCATTTTTCTATTGCAGAGTGTTCATAAACTCTTGTCTTTACTGTGGAGATTTTTCCTATGGGATTATGTTTTTCTGTGGTGTTTCTTTAAATTTAGTTTGGTATTTATGTTTATTTTCAGCTTACTCAACTATTAATTTTGGAGGCCCTTTTAATGACTAACTTTCTACTGGTTACCTGTTACTCTAAACTGCTCAGTGAGGGAAATGTGGATTGCAGTATACTGTAGGTGGTCCAAAGATAAACTATTTATTGTCATACTTGGAGAAACAAGATAGCATCTGTTCTACCATTAACAACTTGAATGAAATCTGTGCAAATATTGCCATCTAAGACTAACAAATTATTACCAAGACCTAGTAACCAGTTTAATACTATATCTATTCTAAACTTAGCATTAGAGGCACAAATTTACACTATCTAAATACCTGCCTAAATGAACCTAGAGTTGACTTATTGAATGGCTCCAGTACAATTAGCATTATATCACTATCAGTAATAAAATAGACATCTGTAAAGATTACCTATGCTGAACGCAACCAGTAAAAGTTACCCACTTTTAGTGTGCTCCAACACTATCCTATCCTTAAAAATAGAATAGAGATCAACAGCAATGGTAAAAATTACCTATTGATATATCATAATAAACAAATCCTATACTGTTTCATTCTTATCATTAAAAATGTGGTCAATGTATAGAGAAAAACACTACAGAACTATCAACCCAGACCAGAAAAAAAGTGGAAATACTTAAGAGAGACAAAAGGAGAAGCAAGTAAAATTATGAAGAAAATAGAATATGTGTCTAGAATATATAGAAAAGCTTTTTGAAAAAGGCAGAAAGAACTATTTGAGAATAAAAGAAATGGAAAAAAATCACACATGACAGAAAAAAAAGAGGGAAAAAACAACCCACAAAACAGTACCTGAAAAAACTACGAGGTCAGAATACCTACAAATTATTGAAGTGAGTCCAAAGTCTGATAACAAATTTTCCTTTGTTTTTTTGAATTGGAAGTCTCTATATCCAAGATCTTTGATCTTGCTGGCCAAGAGCAAGGTCAGGATCAGTTCCCTCTCTTCCTGCATCTCAGTCTTCCAAGGTAGCCCACTCCAAAGTGTCTCTTGCAGCTCCTTGCTGATGGAAGCAAAGGCCTGGTGCATTCTACTTGGGGGCAGGCAGCGATGTCCCGGTAATCCAAAGTCATTTATATTCCCGGCTTCCTGGGCAAACCATTCCCACTTAATCTGGCTCTTCTCTTTCCTGTGTTATAGTGGTGGGAGAATGAAACTTCTGTTTTCTGACACTTGATATTATTGGGCTCAAATCTTTGAGGAGGTCCAGTCGTCGTTCTCCCCCCGCCCTCCCCCGCCCCCATTCTCCACTAGTGGCTTTATTCCCTCCACATCACTAGCAAAGAGGATACCAAATCCCCTGGAGTGTGATCTGTCAATGGACTATTTCCTGGGACAGCTCTAGCTACACTGCTGAATCATCTCTATGGGACTGCCTAGAAGGCCTGTTGACTACGATTCCCTGCAGCCACCAGCCCTTAAACTCTGAGGCCTTACAGCCACAGAGGGGCCTTCCTGCTTCTGCAACTGAATGACTCAACATTCCAATATGCTATGCCCAGGGCCCTTTCTGTTTGTCATCCACTGCAACAGGCTTCTCTGGCACTGTCTAGGCTGGTGTCATGTCTGTTTTTCTTCCAATACACTTGCAACTTCAGATCCAAAGGCTAAATGGCTGGGTGGCCTGCCCGCTATGTCCCCAGGCCCTGCCTACTTGGCATGGCCCAGGGCCCTTCCCTTGTGTGGGAAGTTGGACTCGCCTGACTGGTGATATTTTCCACTTTTCTACTGGTCTTCTAGTCGCTGTTGAGATCCAGTTGTTCCGTTGTTTTCCTACGCTAGCCATAAAAGAATTTCCTGCGTTTTAGTCTTGTATTTGAATTCATCTGGAGTCTCTGACAAAGCAATCCTACAGGGCTCAAATCTTGACTCCACTACCTAGTCTACCTTTAAAATACACAGTTTTTGTGAGGACTACAGAAAATATCAATGTTATGGAAATTCATATCAGCTGTTAACAGGATTTTATAACTTAGGCTAAAATCAAAATGTATTCCTTAGGTGTTAGGGAAGAATTGAAAATGTCAGTAAAGAAGTATTCAAAGCAGAATGTCAGATAAATTATCTGGTACTAGTGGTTTTTCTTGATAATGTTGGGAGAAGAGACTGAGAAGGAAAGGAACAGAGCTTACAGACAGGAAGGAAGGTCAAGAGAGCTGTTGTGAAGTTCTATTCCTGGAAGCAAGGAAAAGTGAGAGGGCTTCCACAGGTAGTGATAGTGCTAGTCACATGTTCAAGTTCTAATGTACTGTTAGTATAATCCTGTAAAGGTTAACATCTACTATATGTTGAAACATTTATTTTAAAATATTCAAAAAAGTGCTACTATTCTGATGTGAGGGATTGCCTAGGAACTACCATTAAAAATCTTATATTGAAGTAAAATTTCAATGTAAGATTTAACTAAGTCTATATGATTTGTCATTTACAGGTTGAAAAATATTGAAAAAGAAATAAAAAAGAAACGAATGAATGTTTTCAATATTCGATGTGTAGGTGATTCACTTAGACTTGGTCAACTTAAAGGAAATCATTTTGATATTGTCATTAGAAATTTGAAAAATAAAATAAATGATTCTGCAGCCTTGAAAGAGAGAGTTTTGGAGGCAATAGAAAATGTCAAGGTAAGAAAACTCAATTTTAAAATAGTCTTACAGGGAAATCTTCCAAATATCTCTCTCTTTATAAAGAGGTAACAGGGGAACCTTTATTTTCTTTTGTACTTTTTTATGTGCAATGTATAATTATTTCTTGATATTTAGAACCATTGGTTTAGTTAGTTTTATTTTTACTATATGACTGTATTAACACAAAACTTTAGCATAATTTTTATGATACAGTGTATGAGGGGCAGGAAGAACTGCTCAGCAGTTAAAGCACTTGCTTAGCACTTGCCTAGCAAGTACTAAGTACCTGAGTTCAATTCCCTAGCACCACGTCAGCCAGTCGTGGTGGCACAGACCTGTAATCCCAACACTGGGGAGGCTGAGACATAAGGGTTGCTGTGAGTCCAAGGTCAGCGTGGGCTCTGTAGTTAGCTCAGGACCAGCTGGGCTACAGAGCAAGACCCTGTGTCAATAAATAAATAAATAAATAAATAAATAAATAAATAAAATGCAATGTATGGATCTCAAGGGAAAAGGAGACAATCTGTCCTATAAGAAGAGATTTGTTATTTTTTGACATCTTCCTTATAGAATTAGTATTTTAGTTAGTGTCTTACTTATTTGTTGCTGGGACAGAATACCCAACACTACAACTTAGGAAAGATTTATCATTCAGAAGTTCTCACACAATCCATTCGGTGGCTGGCAATGATGGAAGCACATGGCAGAGGTCTAGTCAGAGAAAAGCACTTCTCAGCATTGCAGACAGAATGCCAAGTCAGGGAGGCAGGGTGGAGCTATACTTCCAGCTCTGTCCCAGCTCTGTCCCAGCAGTCTCTCCCTTTAGGTTCAAGCTCCAGTTTTCCGCCCAAGGCCCGCCTCTTAACAGGAGGTGGTTCTGTGAGTGTCCCACTGTATCCAAAAACAGAATGCTTTTGAAGGAATTTCAGACCTTAACCATAACAGCCAGGGAAATATGTTTTTGGGAAAATTTGTTCATTAAATCTTAATCTTGGGTTAAAAAACACATTGCTTTTAAGAATTGCACATAATCTCTTTTTAATCTAATTTTGAAATTTCTTCAATGTATGTATATTACAGATCATATATATTTCATTATGCTTTATAGTGTAAAATTAAAAATTTAAATAATATATGCCAGCCATTTAAATATGCATATACAGTCATAGCTTTTAGTCTAATCATCTGGACTAGTGCTTAGCAAATTTTTCTATAAAAGGACTGGCAATATTTTTGGCGTTCTAAAGATATGGTTCCTGATGGAAAAATTAGCTTCCATTGTGTGTAAGAAACCATACACAATACATAAATAAATGAGCACGGATATCTTTCCATAAAATTTCATTTACAAAAATGAACATTGAGCCTCATTTTAAAGGTAATAGATTGCTCACTCCTGAGCTAGACCAGTAATTCTTAATCTGGAGAGCTTTAAAAGCATTTCAGCAGTTAATCTCTACTCCAAACCAATTAAGTAAGAACATTTAGGTGTGATACTTTGGCACTGATATTTTTAAAGAATTTCTTAAATGATTCTACTCTACATCCAGAGTTGAGGGAGTTCATCGGTTTCTGACCAACAAGACCTTTTTACACAATTTTTTACCTCTCTAATAGAGACACAAATAAAGCCTGGTTTTTAGCTTTTCAACTGTCGATCTTTGTTATTTATCCTTTTTACCTATGCTATGTACTCGAGATATTTTATATCATTTTTCATGTTTGACCTATGAAAAAATGTATATTTCCCCCCTAAAAATTACTAAAATTTACTTTTTAAAAATGGAGAGGATTCCAAGTTATGAGTTATCTTTTTATTTAAATTTGAATTAAAAGTATTCAACAATAAGATTAATTAATTCAAGGAGTGTTTATCTGTTTGCAATTATTTTTTGTGCATAACTTACAGCTGCAGTGCCTTTCTGATGATAACAATATATTTTAGCATTTTTTATTGAAAATCCCTGAGTTGGTACTTAATATCATTGCCTGAATAATATATGCTCCCCTCAGAAAATAAGGATGAGTCTTTTATCTTTCAAAAAGGCATCTTATCTTACCTGACATTTTCTTTCTGAGAATGTATTTAACCTCTGACCAATTTCTTTAAAGATTGTTGTAACAAATTACAATTTTATAATTGTTCTTAGTAAAATGACAGTTTTAAACATGACCTAAACAGTCATTTCCATTAAGAGAGTCTGTCTGCCCCCTAGGTGGTAAGTGCTTACTCCACAGAAAACTGCTGAAGGGATGCCATGGCAGTGGCTAGGCTCGCATTTTAAGAAGCTGTGATGAGCTAAATAATAAATGAATATTTAAAGGAACCAAAACTTGTGGAATTTGGGATCTGTTTCTTGTTCCCAACTTCTCTGACAGCCCAGTAATCTATAAATAAGAAAGAACTTAGAGCAGAGGTACCAGGTGAATAGCTCATCCTTGTTTCCTCAGAACTTTTGTGGCTCTTTTATTGATAGTTACGTAACCCGAGAAACCATTTAGTAATGTGAATGGAAAACTGTTACATTTTAAATCTCCCTGTGCTTTTAATTACTATATGTTCTTCTCTTTTCTATTCTTTATATCATTTCTTACCCCAATTTGGTTCCCATGTATGAATTGCTGATTATAGGATTTTTAAATTAAAATTGAAAAACACAAAAAATATTTGATGAAATTAATGATCCAATATTTATTTATTTTTGATACATTATTATGTATTCACAGATTAAAGGTTTTGTGAATTATTATGGACCACAGAGATTTGGGAAGGGAAGGAAAGTTCACACAGACCAGATTGGATTGGCTTTGCTGAAGAATGAAATGGTGTGAGTTATTTCTTTCTTGATTTCTTCTGTAACCCAATGTTTACTTAGAAGAATGCTGCTTAGTCTCCAGTGGTTTGAGTTGTATCTTTTCATTGTGTTGTAGTTTCTAGTTTTATTCCATTATGATCTGGCAGGGTAAATGGGATTACATCGATTTTCTTATATCTGTTTAAGCCTGTTTTGTGGCCTAGAATATGGTCTCTTGGAGAATGTTCCATGAGCATCTGAGAAAAATGTGTATTCTGTTTTTTGTTTTTGTTTTTTGAATTAAAAATTCTGTATGTCTGTCAGCTCCATTTCTTCTATGATGTAGTTCAGATCTGCTATGTCTTTGTTGATTTTGTCTTTTTGGAACAGAGGAGTGTTAAAGTCCCCCACTATTACAGTGTTGGAATTTATGTGTTTTTGAAGTCCAGTAGCTTTTGTTTTATGGAGTTGGGTGCACCATTGTTCAGGTTATAATTGTTTATGGTTGTCAGTTCCTCTTGCTAGCTTGTTCCCTTTACAAGAATGAAGTGACCCTCTTTGTTGTTCTTGGCCAGTTTCAGTTTAAGTCCACTTTTTCCGCAGAGTATTGCTACCCCTGCTTTTTTTTTTGTCCCCCAGTTGAGAGAAATATAGGACTCTAGCCTTTAATTTTGAGTCTGTGTTTATCTTCATGTTTGAAATGTGTCTCTTGCAAGCAACATATGGTTGGATTGTATTTTTTAATCCAGTTGGCCAATCTATGTCTTTTGGTGAGGTGAACCTGTTAGCATTTGGAGTTATGATTTGATATGTATGTCTTAAGTCCTGCCATTTTGTAATCCTGTGGATATTCCATTCTTTTACTTATTTTTTAGATGTTCATTCTAATAGGGATAAATCTGCCATTGTGTTCTTTGTTGTGATTGTTTGCTATTTTCCTGTCCAGCAGACCTTTGAGAATTCTTTGTAGTGATGGTTTGGTTGTCATAAATATTTTCAATGTTTATTGTGGAAGGTTTTTATTTCATTGTTGACTTTAAATGATATTTTTGTTGGGTACAGGAGTCTTGATTCACAGTTACTACCTTTTAAGGCTTGGAGGACTTGACTCCAGTCTCTTCTGTCTTTTAGGATTTAAGTTGAGAAGTGTGCTGTTACCCTGGGAATGATTTTAATTCATTTTTATTTATTTAACCATGTCATAATGACCAGGGATCTAGTCTCTTTTGGAAAATAAATCCCATGTGCTTCTGAGAAAAACTTACGTTCTGTTGTTCTCAGACAGAGCACTCTGTAGATGTGTAAATATTGTTAAGTCCATTTGCCCCATGGTCTGATTTAGCTGTGATGTCTCTTTGTTGATTTGCTTTTAGTTTTGTTTTTGTTTTTGTTTTTTGGTCTGTTTGGCCTGTCTGTTTGTGAGAGTGGAATGTAGTCCCCTAGTATGATTGTACTGGGGCCTATTTGGCCCTTCATGTCCAATCGTTTCTGTTATTTTGTTATATCCTAGGTATCAAGTGGATACACCTTCCCTGAATGCATATATGTTTATAATTGTGAGCTCTTCCTGCTGGATTAGTCATTTTGATATAGTGTTCATCTTTGTCTCTTCTGATCTGTTTTGGTTTGAAGTCTCCAGTGTCTAAGAATAGTATAGCTACTTCTATTTATTTCTGGACTCTAGTAGCATGTCGTATTAGTTTCCATCCTTTTACTTTCAGTCTGTGTGCTTCTTTGTCCATGAAAAGTGTCTCTTACAGACAGTAAATGCTTGGATTTTATTTTTTGATCCACTCTGCCAGTCTTTATCTTTTGTTTGGTGGGTTCAGATCATTTATATCAAGAGTAATTATTGGGAGATTTTTACTGAATTCTGCCATTGTCTACTTTTTCTAGTGTTGGTTCTATGTTTTTGCTTTCTGTTATGCTTTCCTTTTAGATATATCTTTCTTCTTTGGTTCTGCTCCTCTGTTTCTGTAAGATTCCTTCAAGTATTTTCTGCAATATTGGGCTAGTGGTTACAAATTTCTTTAGGGTTTCTTGGTCATAAAAAATTTTTATTTCCCTTTCAATTTTTAGGGATAACTTTGCTGGTTACAACATTGGTGACACTCGATTTCTTATAAAGTTTGAAAGATTTTGCTCCTGTTTTCTAAGGTTTGCAGTGAGAAATCTGTGGTAATTCAAATGTGTTTGCCTTGGTAAAATAATGTCTGTTTGTCTCTTCCTGCCTTTTAATATTCTGTATTTATGTTGAATTTCTGAGGCTTTGATTATGATGTGATTGGTGAGTTTCTTTTCTGGCCAAGGTTATTGGGTGTTCTATAAGCTTCTTTTACTTAAATATTAATTTATTTTTCTAGATTCAGGAAATTTTCTTGCATGATTTCATTGAATGAATTCTTTGTACCTTTTGATCTGTCCTTTGTTCTTTCTCCTACATCCATAAATCTGAGACTGGTTCTCTTTGAATTATCCATCAACTGTTATGTCTATCTACTCTGCTCTCATCTAATTTTGGTGTCATGCTTGATTATGACATTTGTTTCGTCTGTCTTGTCTGCAGTGTCTAAAATCTGCCCTGGTAATATTTGAGCTGACTTACCCTACTTTCAAATGAATTTTTCATATCCTGAATTTCAGCTAGATTTCTTTTCATATTTTCCACTTCTCTATCAAAATGTTCCTTCATATTTTGCATTTTCTTATTTACTTCAGCCAACTTTTTATTTGTGTCTTCTGTATACTCAGTAAGCTTTGAATTCATTAGGATCATTATTCATTTAGTAAATTCCTATTTTATCCCACTGATCATCGCTGCATTTTTTTAAGATAGTCTTGACTTCCTGTTTGCAGAAACCAACTTGTCTATTTGCTCTTTGACTTTCTTTGCTATGAGTTCCACTAATTCAGGGACAATGACATTAGCTTCTGGGTCTGAGATGTTTTTGTGTGTATCCTGTTGCCTTGTCTTCCCACAATTCTGTTGCTGAGGGACTTCACTTTAATGGTTTAGCCAAGAGGTTTCTTTGAACATGTCTGTGTGTTTTGGGGGAGCCAAAAGTCCTCTGAGTTCGGTGCTGTCAGTAGGCAGTATGATTGCCTCTAAGGTTTCTTGTTCACACCAGCCCCCTCAGCAAAATTTCTGCCCTGGTTTTCCTCCCCTGAGGGCAGGTCTGTCTGCCTTCTGAGGTACACCCACTACCACTTGCGATGTACAGGGGAACAATGGCCTTTCTTTCTTCTATGCAACTATCTCTTGTGCCAGTTTCTTCCTAGGCACTGATTAAGAGTGTCCCCAAAATCTCTGATGTGTGGCCTTTCTGTAGCTTCATTTACCCAAAACAGTTCAGACTTAGGCTCTTTTTAAAATGGTACCTACCTACATCACTGCTGATTGTGGCTGCCGAGGCTAAGCTCCAGGAAGCCTTTTCAAGGGGAAACTCACAGTGCATGTGTAGTTTGCACTACCCGCAGGCTCATTTCTGGGGGCGTGGGCCACCAGCTACTTTCTATTCCCACATCTCCCAGAACTGGGCTTACTTCGGTCTGCGTCTCCCAGCTCCAAGCTTGCCTTGGTCTGTGGAGGACAACAGCTCACATCCCTTTCCAAGCAGAGTGGGAAGGCTTCCCTAGCTGACGTTTTCTTCAGTTTCTGATACATCTACAGTATTTGCAACCTTCCCATGGCCTCCTTTCAATACCTGGAGTTCTCCTTCCTCTCCTAATTAAGTTGAGCAGACAGTTTTTAGCTGTATCTCAACTTTTTGAATGAGCCTGGGAGGAGCCATCGAGCACCTTTGCTTGCCCATCTTATTGCCTGGAAGTCCTATAATACATTTTTAAAAATTAAATATCCACCCTATTTTTCAGCCATACCTCTTATATAGTTTTACACTAGAATTGAGTCCAATAATGAAGAAATTATAAATTATAAGTATGAAATTATAAAAATTATATATCTGAAAAATTGCATAAATATTCATAATATCTTCTTCCCTAGTATTATTCATATGATAGTTTCTAATATTTTCTTGAGATCAGTAAAACTTGTGAGAACCATTTTTAAAAATTTTTTTGGAAACAGGGTCTTGCTCTGTAGTCCAGGCTGGTCCTGAACTCACATTGTAGCCCAAGTTGTCCTCAGATTCAGGGCCATTCTTCTGTCTCAGCCTGTTGAGTGCTGGAATTACAAGTGTTTGACATCATGCCCAGCGTATGTGGTGCTAAGGATTCAAACTCAGGGCCTAGTGCTTGCTAGGCAAGTGCTTTCACTGTAGGGAGTCCTCCAACAGAATCTTTGGATATTGAGCATCATTTAAATACAACAATAAACTTGAGGTCTGACCATTTAGACAGAATTTGTAATTTTTTGTCAGTTGTAGACTTCACCTTTTAAGAGGAACTTATAACAATTAAAATATAACTGGTAGGATTTCTCATGGTAATGAGAAATGTTTGGCTGAACAGTATTTGTTCAGTGTAGAAAACTCAGAAGAGGAAATAAACTTTTAAGTTATTTGAAATGTTGTCTTTTAGAAGTAGGTTGTTTTTTGTTTCTGGGGTACAGAGTACATTCTTCTTGAGTTCCACCATTTGCAACATGTGTTGCTATTATGAGGTCACTTAACTGTCCTAAGCCCAGGTTTCCTTATCTGTAAAAGGAAGATAAGATAATAGAGCAAAAGATTTTTGCAAGAAGTAGATAAAATATCAACTAGACAATTATTCAAAATTGGGTTGTTAATATTCTAATTTTTAAAGAGTAGAAACTCAAAGGCTATGTTTTAGTTTGGTGGAAGAAGGAAGTCCTAACACTTAGGCAAAGAGATAAGATTCTTCTGAAGAACTGGAACTTCCTGTCTAAAGAAAGGCCAGTGGCTGTTTTCCAACCTTTTTCAAGCCACATGTTGCATGCTCCTGGATTTTTAATAAATACTTTCACTAGAGTATAGTTATTAATTACTGCTGTGTGGTAAATTTTTGAAAATTTAATGGCCTAGAGAATAGAGGATCAGCTGCCAGACTAACTCTCACGGTTGTTGACAGGAGATTTTAGTCATTTGCTATAGTACTACTCAGGACACGGCTTACCCCTGACAGATGAGTTGAAAAGAGAGACAACAAAATGTATCTTTTATAACCTAATTAGAAGTGACATGCTTTTTTTTTTTTTTTTTTTTTGGTATATGGTACTGGGGAATGAACCCAGGGCCTTTGCACAGAGCTACATCTCTGGCCCATGTTTAATTTTTATTTTGAGGCAAGGTCTCACCAAATCACTAAATTGCCCGAGTTGTGCTTAAACTTGTGATCCTCCCAGAGTAGCAAGACAACAGGAGGCCTGTGACACCTGGCTCAGCTCTTCTGATATATTCTATGTTCACAGACTAGCCTTGATAAGTAAATGTGGAGGAGGCCTCCACTGCGCATGGGTAACAGGTCATAAGGATCATTAGGGACAACTTTGAGACCAATTCTTTTTTTTTTTTTTTTTCTGAGACAGAATCCTGTTCTGTAGTCTAGGCTGGCCTTGAACTCACAGCAGTCCTTCTGCCTTTGCCTCAGCCTCCAAGTGCTACGATTACAGGAATGCACCACTAGGTCCAGCTTAAGTGATGCTGAAGAATCAAACTCAGGGCTTTGTGCTTAATAGGCAAGCACTTTAACCAATTAGCTATTCCTCCAGACCCAAGGCTTGTTCTCATAGTTAGAAAGCCAGGTCCACTGTTCTCTGCTTAAAGCACTTTCTTCCTAGCCTTTATAGTTTTTGAGTGTCAACTAAAATATCATTCTTAAACCATTCCCCAAGATAAAGTAAATTTTCTTTTGTGATCCTACATCAGCCTAGACTTCCTATCTTGTTTTATTGTTTTGATTAGGCTGTTTATTTTAACTTTTTTCAATAGATAGTAAGTTTTAGTAAGATGGGCACTATGTCTCTTTTGCTCAGCTCTCTATCCCTAACGCCCTACATAGCACCTAGTATGTGACACAAGCTTACTATTTGTTTAGATGTATTGGCTTCAAAACAAGTATTTATTTGAATGATTGAAGTAAAAAATGATGGAACCAGAAGTATGGGAATGATTGGGAAAGGGGACATATTTTCAACTCTGCTGTATTTTAAACCTACATATAAAATTAGTTTGTATAGGAAGTCTTTATTTCTGCATTTGATATTGACTATTTCATTTTTGAAAGCTTAAAAAGAAAATTATAGCATCAAATATCATTTATCAAATGCCTGTCCTTTTAGGGTACCCAGGAATTTGCATTTTTTTTAAAAAAAAGTAATTTGTTATTCCTTTAACCTATTTTTTTCTTGATTTTGTTGGTTTTTCTTACAGATGAAAGCTGTAAAATTATTTCTTACACCCGAAGACCTGGATGATCCTGTAAACATAGCAAAGAAGCATTTTCTTCAAACTGGTACATAAGTTTCTTAACCACATGTGTAGCTATACAAATACCTAGTCCAAATATTGTGTCAGGAGGAGGGTATTCACTGATAAAACTGTAGGATAAGATTGTGATAAGAAGTAGATTATAATGTATTGTATTTTTGAATCATTTTATTGCATGACTTAGTTACTTCATTTTTTTCCAGATATCTGGGAATTTTGTCCATTTTTAATATTCCTTGTGGATAGGAAAGAGAAGAGAAATGGGTTCTTAGTTTTACTTGGCCAACATCCTCTGCATAGAGGAGTTCCAAATTCAAATCTGGTACTGATGGTGGCATAATTTGCTAGAGCCAGAGGAAAGTCAACCATAACATAAATAAAAACTCATTTTTAACATTTTATATTTATGCATTGTTCTATTTGCCACTTAGTCTTGACTGTTATATTTGAAAACTTCAGATCAGTGCGTTGTTTCCTATGTAGAGTGGTTAATGGGATGCAGTAACGATAAGTGGCTATGACTGTGACTCCAGTTAATATGCAGGCTTCATTTTCTACCTGAAGAGTTTTGTGCTATATGATCTTATGCTCATGATGTAATCCCACTGGATTTATTTTTCTTGTCTGTAATTGAAGGTAATTATGCTACTTATAAGACTTACGAGATTTAAATAACACTCTAAAACAATGGCTGGCTCATGTCACATGACAGGCAAATATTACTTGTATTTAAGTGGTAATAATAGTGACCATACTGTCACTGGGAAGCAATGTCTTAATGCTGTGAGGAACCAGCTCCTACGTTCTCGAGTCTTCTGAGTCCGTGATGAAAGAATTCATTCAGGACACGTACATGGCCATGCAGATGTGTGGATAGAGTTTATTATGAAGTAGGTGCAGAGAGTTACACCTGGAAGTGAGAAGACAGCCAGTGTAACAACGATGTCTGCGCCAAGTGTGAGTGTGTGTTCAAAGACTTTGCTGGCTACAAAGCTTGTCAATATTTTTCATAGAGGTTACTTTGAAATGTGAATATATCAAAAATACCTTTCTATATTTTTTTTTTTTGAGTGGACAGTATTCTCTTAGGGAACCTTAATCATCTAAAAATTTAAATCAGGTCTCAGCTCAAGGAAAGAGGATCTTGAAAGAATGTTCCTCTTTCTGATATTGAATGTAGTCATGGCATCCAGGAGTGCTGTTTGCCTCATTTTGGAAATCTAGAGCGAGATGGCCAGGTCTCAGAAAGAATGCATACAAGGTATAATCTTAAAATATCATTATGAGCTGAGCACAGAGGCCCAGGGTCCCAGCACCCTGGAAGGCCGAGGCAGGAATATTGCAAGTTTGAGTCCATCCTGGACAACTTACTGACTTAGCAAGACCTTACCACAAAATCAAAAAGTAGAAACTGAACTGAGAAGGTAGCTCAGGCCCTGTGCTTGATTCCTAGCACAAAAAAAAAAAAAAAAAAAAAAAAAAAAAAAAAAAAAAAAAAAAAAAAAAAAAAAAAAAAAAAAAAAAAAAAAAAAAAAAAAAAAAAAAAAAAAAAAAAAAAAAAAAAAAAAAAAAAAAAAAAAAAAAAAAAAAAAATCAATCAATACATAAATAAATCACTGTGCTCTATGGGATCACTTTAAATCTGAGAATACACAAATGTTTATAAATTAAATAATATTTCTAAACTAAATATTACTCGCAAAACTTGCTGTTTGGCCGCCATTGCCTGCCTTGTCTCTTGTCTCTGTCTCTCAGACCCACTGATGTCTAAGTACTTGCCTAACAATACCACTTCAGGTTCACTCAATTATCTGACCTATATATAATAGATGAGCTGAATCTTACTTAATTTGAAATAAAGGACAATAAAGAACAACAGTTTTAAATATCTCTATTCATTATTTTGAATTATGCATGTGTTATATTGATAATTATTCACAGGAGCATAATATATTTGTGCTGTACCATGATTTGGAACAGCGTGGACATTTTTGACTGTTAGGATTAATTGAAATAATACTAAAGAAAATTAAATGTGACTTACTTGTTTATGTCTATTGTAGAGTTTGAGGAGATAAATTCTCTAGGTTTTTCTTATAGTAGAAGTTGCTGAGACTTGATCCCAAGGCCTTCACAATTATCTACATCCCCAGTTTTTTTTCTTTGTTTGTTTTTTATGTTTTTTTTTTTTTTTTTTTTTTTGTCCCTGAGGTAGGATCTCCCTAACTCACAAAGTTGCTCAGGCTGGGCTGAAATTTGCAGTCCTCCTGCGTCCTGCCTCAGCCTCCTACATTGCTGGGATTACAGGCATGCACCACCAAACTCAACTTGTCAATAATTCTTTAAACTTTAGAGTGCATAATAAATACCTAGTAAGTTTATTAAAATGAGAAATACAAGGCCAGACCAAAAAAAATCTTGCGGTGGAGGCTAATAATTTATGTTTTCAGAAGCCTTCCATTAGAGAGACATAACACTTTTTCTTATTCTAAAAATTCTGTGTTTATATGTCTATAGGCTTTTCATAACCCTCTAGCCTAGCAGGTATATTTCAGTGGCAAAACACTTGCTTAGCCTGTGGGAAGCCCTGGGTTCAATACTCAGTACTATTGAAAAAATCGAACACACACACATACAAACACAATCTCTAGCCCCTACCAGCCTACCAGCTTTGCAGTGGGAATTTCCTTGTTTCTTTTGATGGTCCTCTGAAAACTGGAAAGTCGTCTATTTCAGGAAAGGAATTCTGGGAAACTATTTCTAATATTGGACCTTTTTTCCCACTATTTTTATTAATATACAAATGTAATACATAGTATTTACAATGAATTTGGGTGTTTCGTACATCTATTTATCACATTGACTTCACAATCCCTTCCCATCTTCTACCCTCCCACCCCCTCCCTGTCCCTTGCCCCGGCTCTGGCTATCACTTCATATGGTTCCAAAGAATGTCTGTGTTCTGGGTTTTCCAAGTCCAAGAAACCATACGGTGTTTAACATATTAATCTTCTGCACCTACGTCATTTCACTCAAGTCACCACTCTACCCCAGCTTCCTATTCCTCTAATGGGTTCGCAGTAGTCAAATCTTGACATCTCCTCTCTGAATCCAACCAGTCCCATCATTGGGATATTCACTAAAAGTTTTTTTCCATATTTTCCTACAACTTTGTTGTTATTATTAAACCTGGCCTTACTCACCAGCTCACACTAGAAAACAATTATAAGCATGTAGTTCAAAAGGATAGTTAATTTGGGAAAGAAGAAAAATAATAAATAGATAAAATTCAATTGCTTTATCTGAATACTGGAAGGTGCATATTTGTACATTCACAAGGTTATGTTTACATCAGTCAGTTTCCTTAAGATAAACTTTCATTAGTGACCTAATAAGTGAATTGCTACAACAAAACAAAGTTAAAACTACATCACATTGCTACATTAAATGAACTTAAGTCTATACCACATAAATATACTTAAAGTGACAGACATGTAGGCGAATCTAGTTATTTCTTAATTTCCTAACGTTCATATCTTATTTACTCCTATTTCACTGATTACTAACCTACTTTTTTCTCAGCTCCTTCTCCTCTAGCTGTTGTCACTTTTTCTCTGGGGTCATTGGTGTCGCTGGTCTCCCTTCACTGTCCAAGTTTCCTTTAAGTATTTTCTGCAGTACTGGCTCAGTGGCTGCAAATTCCTTTAAACTTCATGGAAAGTTTAAGTTCTCCCTTTAAGTTAAAAGATAATTTTGCTGGATATAGCAGTCTTGGTTGGCATTTATGTTCTTTTAGTGCTTGGATGATATTGCTCCACAATTTCCTTACTTTTAGAGTTTGGATTGAAAAATCTGCCGTTATCCTGATGGGTTTATCTTTGTAGGTCACCTTCTGTTTTTCTCTTACCGCTTTTAGTATTTTTCTCTTTGTGTTGGGTTTCTAGAATTTTAATTATGATGTGTCGTGATGAGGGTCTCTCCTGATCAAAGTTGTTTGGTGTTCTATATACCTGCAATAGTTCCATGTTCATTTCTTTTCTTGGATTTAGGAAAATTTTCCTCCATTATTTCATTAAACATGTCCTTTAAGCCTTTTGTTTTGTCCTCAGTCTTCTCCTCGATTCTCATAATTCTGAGGTTATTTCTCCTTAAATCACCTATCAGCCGTTGTAATGATTCGCTTTCTTTATTTACTTTGTGTTCTTCATGGCCTGTATGTTGCAGCTTAGTCACTTTATTTTCTAGGTCTGACATTCTATTCTGAAGTTGTTTAAGGTGGTTGCTTATTATTACCTGTGTGTTTTTAATTTCCTGAATATCTGCATTCAGTTTTTCTATATCTCTGTTGTGTACTTCTCTAATTTCTTCTTTTGTCTTCATTATCTTCTAGTATATTTCTTCTTTGGTATTCTCTAGTTGCTTTTCAAGGCTTGCTTTTTGCTTATCTATTGGACCTTTTTAATTTCTTTTTATTTTTAAGCAGAGAAGATAAAATAATTGTCAAACAAAAACATTTTTTTAAAAAGCTGTTTTAGCAAAACTATGTTTAATTGATAGTACTGAGCATCATCTTTATCTGTTGCTTCACATTTTCAAAGAGCGTAAAAAGCCTCCATAAATAGCTGTAAGTAAGAGTGGCTATCTGATTTGCTCTTCTTTTCAGAGGATGCTAAAGGCACTCTTTCATTGATGCCTGAGTTCAAAGTTCGAGAGAGAGCGCTGCTGGAATCATTGCATCGCTTTGGCATGACAGAGGAGGGCTGCATCCAGGCATGGTTCTCTTTTCCCCATTCTATGCGCATATTCTACATTCACGCGTATACCAGCAGAGTTTGGAATGAGGCAGCATCTTACAGACTTGCAACCTACGGGGCAAAAGTAGTGGAAGGTGATTTGGTTTGTTTGGATGAAGTTGTTGACGAGCGTCCCCCAAGTGATAAGGTAAGTATGATTTTATTTATCTGAAAGCAGCACTTAGTACAGCAGGGACATTAATGTTCTGAAGCATTTTAAAACTAAAAATACATTTGTTTGTTTGTTCGTCGCTTATGTTGTAAGCTCCTAATTATGTTCTGCTATTAATGGAAAAATGAAAATAGTGGAATGGAGTGAAAAGTCAAAAGTATTGGGCTTTATTTAAAGAACACAATCATGTAGTAATGCACAAAACTGTCTTATGTGTATGTATATGTGTATGTATGTATGTATTATGTATGTATATGTGAATTGATTTTTGTATTAGGGACCGAACCCAAGGCCTTTGCACTGCGCTGCATTTTCAGCTGTTTATTTTGAGACAAATTCTCCCTCTTGTCCAGGCTGGCCTGGAATTTGCAATCTTCCTGCCTCAGCTTCCCATAGTGTTGGAATTGTAGGCACATACCACCATGCCCTATAAAACAGTGCTTTAAGAGTAAAAATCAAACATCACAGCTGGAGCTGTCATTCTTGAAACTGCTCTAATTTGATTCTTTCCCTTGCATTTGGAGAATTGACCTTAGTTGTTTGGCATGCGTCCTTCTAGAATTTCCTGTTTGTTTTTACATATATCTACAGGAAATAGATTTTTATTTTATTCTAAATTCTATTCATTAGAATTCAAAGATAGAATTTAGAGTAACAAATTTTAAAATATAAGAAGAGCAAAGTTTTCTAATAATGGTGTACAAGATATGTAAGGATATATAAAGCTAGATCATGGCCCATTTTTTTTCAAAAACAGGAAAAAAGACTCTGAGCTTGATATAAAAGAAGCTAAATATAAATTAATGATAGAATTTAGATGTAAAAGTTAATGTTTTATAGTTTCAAATAATAGAAACACATCTTATTTGAGGAATGTCTTAGTTAATTTCTCATTGCTTTGACTCAATACCCTTCATCCATAACTTAGGGAGGAAAGATTTACTGTAGCTTCCAGTTGCAGAGGATCTCAGACTTTCATGGGTGGGTGGCTAGAAAATGGTGGAATCACATGGTGGGGCAGCAGCTAGAGCTGGAACTGGAGTTCCAGGGACAGAGATCTTTACAGCATGGTGGGAGAGAGAGACTGGGGAGGAAGGGTGGAAACCAGCAATATGCCCCCCCCCCCATGTCCCTAAGTATCCGTCCTTCCAGTCATGCCCCAACTCCCAACCCTTCACAGTATTCCTAGGAACATAAGGCTTTGGGGGTACATTTCATATCCAAACCACAACAAGGAGTAACCAACAGGAATTTATCAGTTCGTAAAACTGGAAGACTTAGAATGATTCTGATGTACCTGTATCAGGGTCATTAGCAGTGTTCTAAAAACCAATCTCTCTCTTTCTCTCTGTCTTCATCTTTGTTTCGCTCTTCACTGTTAAATTCATTCCCAGTCTAGCTTTTAAAATTCTCTTATAATATTTTTAATGGGAAGAATAGAGAAGTATTACTTAGTCAACAGAAAAATTGGGTGTGTTCATAGTTGGGGTGCAGCCCTACAGCAAAAGCATCTTTGTCAGCTGTTTGAAATCAGCCTGGAAGGATTTGATGAAAACAAAGCGCGGTGTTCTGTACTTGACCATTTTTGCTCAGTGTTCTCATAAATGATGCAAATCCCAGTGTTGTAGGGATCTATGAAAGACAAAAGCTTAAAAAAGTGATATAAGAGAGACCAGAATCCCATGTACTTTGTTCTTTTTCATTTGGTCAGATCACTTCTGGGAATCTGGAGCTTTATAGTTCATTTCTGAGTACAGTGGTTAAAAGGAGCTTTTGACCAATAAACACATCAACCCCAAATGGGAAGCTAAGAAAGGAGTGACTGTCGTGATGATGAGGAAGAGTTGAGGGGAAAGCAGGCAGACTAAGAGGGGCTGTAGGCACCGTGTTATATGATGAATCACTGGAAATGTGAGAATGCTCTTAACCAAGTGGAAAGATGATAGCTACCTTTATACTTGAGTTTCATGTAGAGGAGAAATCAGGTTTTTTTTTTTTCTGTGAAGTCCTAGAGCAACATTTCTCAAACTTAATTTAGCATATACCTCACAGTTTCAGAAGGTCACAGTCCATTCACTGGGTGGAGGTTTGGAAATAGTGGAATCACATGGTGGGATTGAGGCAGGGGCTGGGACTGGAGCCAGAACCAGAGCCAGAGTCAGAGCCCAAGCTGGGCCAGAGCTGGAGACAGAGATCCTCATGGCATGGTAGAACCGAGCCAAGTCTGGGTGGAAGGGCAGGACCAGCACACACCCCTCCATCTCAAACCCCAAACGTCTGCCCTTCCAGCCAGGCCCCACCTCCCAATAGTACACAATATCTATCCATAGGTAGATGAGGCTTTGGGGGACACTCTAGACCCAAATCACAACAGTGAGAGCATAGGACTTAGTTTTCTAGAAGTAGATTTTTGCTTCAGCCAAATTGAAAGCAACTTTGTAACTTAGGAAAAGATTTTTGGTGACTAGGGGGAAAGTATTGCCTCAGAGCCCCCATTGTTCTTATCTTCCAACTTTAGATCTCAGTAATTACAACAGGAAGAATTATTCTAATTTTTATGCAGTTATTTCCATAAAAGAATCTTGTTTGGGCATATGGATATTCAGCATATGAATCAAATTGCACATAGAAAAGTCAGGTAAAATGGATATAATTTGAACGTATTTTTATCATGTTTTTTAAAAATAGATTCATCTGGTAACTGAAGAAGAGGAAGCAGCTAATACATATGCAATACACCAGGTAAATTTACATAAAAATTCTATCAATTAGATTTAAGTGTAAACATTTCCACAAAATACAAAATACTAACTAGATTTCCCCCCTTTTTAATAAGTTTTAAATTGTTATAATTTATATACAAACAGATTCATTCTGTTTGTAGTTATACAACATTTGATAAATAGTTATATGATAACCACAAAAATCAATATAAAGGATAGTTTCATCTCTCTCCCAAATTTTACCTTGCACTTTTATAGTTAACATCAACTCCTATTTCTCATCCCTTGGCAGCCACTGATTTAATTCTGTCAATGTGATTTTGCCTCTGAAAGAATGTTATATGTGTAGAATCGCTTAATATATAGCCTTTTTGTATGGCTTCTTTCACTTAATATAATGAATTAGAGATTCATTCATGTTATTGTGTATATTTGAATTGTTTTCTTTGTTCCTTTTTGTACTTTTTGGTACTAGGCAGTAGAAGTCATCAGCAAAGGACGAAATCCCCACAAAAATGCAGAGTTTACTTATAAGCAGCTAAGAAAATACATATGGCATTTGCTGTGACCTGGTTGCAAATAAGAGGGTTTTAAAATTGTCACTCAAAATACTGCTTTATGATTGAGTGGTAGAGGCCACCCTTTGTGTTATAGGATATGCCTTTAGGGTTGCATGGTTTTGTAGAGATTGAATCTTTATTGGCTAATTAAGTATACCTGAACTTCTTGAATTATGGTTTGTCTGATAGTACCTGAGTTGAGTTGATTACCTTAGTTACTGTGAGTTTTTGATACTGCTTAGTTGTTTTCTTTACCTGACAGCATTAACAATATCATAGTATAGTACCCAAAGAGTGTTTAGTCTGATGATTATATTTATCTTCTCAGACTGTATTTACAGGTCTAGGTAAAATAGGATCATTTATCTTTCTGAAGGCTGTGTGATGCACTTCTTTTTCCTCTGCATTCACAGGTGGTTCTTCCAGTACTTGGATACAATATTCAGTTCCCGAAGAACAAAGTGGGACAGTGGTACCATGAAGTCCTTAGCAGAGACGAACTGCAGACGTGTAGGTTTAAAGTCCCTAATCTAAAACTGAACATACCAGGATGCTACAGACAGATTGTGAAGCATCCCCATAATCTCTCATACCAGCTAATGAGGGATCACGACCCTCATATCAGCACGGCAGGCCCCCATGTTGATGAGGCAGCTCTCTCTCTGTTGATCTCTTTTGATCTTGATGCTTCATGTTATGCGACTGTTTGTCTGAGGGAAATGATGAAGCATGATGTGTAAAACCGCTACACTTCATATACTCATATGAATGCCACTCTCTAAAGGAAAGGAGGTTAAAACTTCCTGAGCCTTTTCCATTAGTAAGAGCTTCATAATTGTTTCTTTAATTTTCACAGCATTTCGAGAAGTTAGAATTTGATGCTTTAAAGTTCCAGGAAATGTAATAGCAAGTGTCAGAGACAGAATTTAAGATCTGTGAAACTCCAAAGCCTGTGTTTTTTTTTATTATACCATGCTACAATGACCTTTATTCAGTGCTATAAAAGTTATAGTCTTTTTAAACTACTAGGAACATACACTACTGCAAGATCACACTTTAAAAAATGCAATGAAAACTAACATTTATATCCTGTAGCTCCTTACTCAGAATGTTTGTGCATCTACGTTCCAATGAACTCATGTTTGGAAAAAAAGTTAGATGAAGCATTTTCCTAACTATTATTGCCTCTTTTTTTCTGTTTTTAAATTATTGGTCCTAACAATATGTAAGAGAAATACCATTGCTCTGGTGATAGCTCCCTCCAGGTAGTTTTTAGCCTTTTTTAAGAGAAATTATCTTTGATGAAGAATGAAATAAAATTTTTCATGCAGTTTTTATATTGACCTATATTGACCCTCTTCCTATTGCATTTTCCTCCTTATTATCTAAAGCACAGATTTTCAAGTCATGCCTGTGCTCTGACTCCAGCTTTGACTTATACCATTGTCTTTGCACATAGCATTGATTCTTTTTGAGAATCAAGGCAGTCTTGTCTTTTTAAACAACAAATGCTAGGATTATCTCCGCCTTGTTTGTTGCTTTAATTGGCTCACGTTCAAACGTGACACTTAACGACTTTATGCCAGTTGAATCTGTGGCAGGAGGTGAGTGAAACAAATTTATTACGAAGATCTGTACATCTTTCATTGCTTGTAAATTACATGATGATAACATTTAAATGGCAAATGTGGAACATTACATAATAGTAATGAGGCACGTTCAGATACTTCAGTCAGTCTAACAATTCAGGGAATATTAGCATAAGGAAATCAAATTGAAAAGAAGGAGAAGATATATGCAATGAAAAATTTGCTTGGTACAGCATTTTTGTATATAATGAAAAATAAATTATTTCAAATCCAACATAAAATAACTAATGTAAATAAAATGAGATGTTCTAAATTGATGGCAAAGATGTCATTAAAATGTTGATTTAGTAGCAAGTGAGAACGCTGTTGGCACAGTGATTGAAAGGATGGATAGGAGATGGACTTCCTGCTCTGATCTCGGGCTCTGCTTCTTGTAACTTTGGGCAAGTTTTTTAAGCTTATATGCTTCAGTTTCAATATCTGTAGGACAAAGATGTTAACATAAGCACTACTGGCTTTAGAGGTTATTGTGGAGACTTTTGTGTTCACATGAACAAACTAGATTTAAAAAGTGCCTGGCATTTAATTTTTGCTAAGTAAATGCTGCTAATGCTAGTTTGGAAGAGAAAGACAAAAGAAATAAATGGGCTGTTAGGTTTATGTGTGTTTAATTTTCTTAATAATAAGATGTTATTTTCGTTATTATATATTTTAGCAATAAATAACTCAAAACACAAAAGTTGGATACCGTAGCTGATTGGTTTTTCTAAAAATTTTCCTTCTCAATTTTAATGTTCATTGATAATGTAATAATGCTCTACTACATAAATTTCCTTAAACAGAATTCTATATTTTATAAGATAAGTAGTATCCTGTATATGTGATGGAAATGAAAGAGGAATTATTAAATCCTGGTTTTCTTTCAAATGTTGTCACTATTAGAACGTTTGTTATGATTTTTTCACCCGTAGGTGGCACTATAATTTTAGCTATTCCTTCACTATAGTACATACAAAAGATCACTGTTTATTTCAAGTCATTGAAATGTATTTGGATATTATTTATGTGAAAAATAATTTTATATATCAGTATTTGCCATGATAATTTTTTCCATTTAGGGACTGTTATACTTGGGAATAAATGATGACCAAACACCTGGGTTTTCAGTCTTCATGGTTCATTTCAGATCCTCATAAGCATGACCTTTTGTTTAATTATCAAGATTGTATTTGAAACTAGTAGTGCCTCAGGATCAGTTAGGCTGAACAATTTTGAGTCCTCTTTATCAAGGTAAAAACACGTGGAATTTTTTGTGAGTTGTGATAAACAAATTATTTGTAACGTAACTTTGGCCCCAACTAACATTTATTATGTGTCTGTCATGCCAATATCTCTCATTTTTAACTCATACCCCTCTCTCATGAGGAGAAAGTATCTCTCTCACTCCCTTTTTGCAGATATGAAATGTATCTGAGTGGTTATTGACTATTCAAGGTCAAACAAAATAGTATGTGTTGAACTTGATTATGCTTCCTAGATCAAAACTGTTTCAGTTTGCCAAACTAAAAAAAATGTCTGCTTTTTGAAAACAAGTTTTTTGGGTAATAACTTCCATTTCTACCGACCTGATAATGCCTGCCCTTGATTGGTAGGCATGTGGGGGCATGTGTTGAGAGGAGTAAGAGATCCTCCAGGAAATTCCTTAAACATCTTGGGAAATTTCACAAATTAGTGAGACTTGTATCCTGGCGATACACAAAATCATTATGGGTCCTATGAAGTTATTTTAAATGGTACCTGGACAGTGTTAGAGTTCACTGAAAAAGCACAGTGAGGGAAGTCCTCAGCTCTCCAAGTCCTCTTATCACTCATTCTGAAGAAGAAAGAAGAAAGCTGATTGATCCTTGTTTATGTATATTAGTAGTGCCTGCTTATTTCCCTTCTTGTCAGGAACAGCACCAACCTCATGCTGAGGAATGTAAGCAAGAAACAGCCTCTAACTAGAATCACAGGAGATTTGTATTATTGAGTTTATTTTCTACTTACCATGTATTTATGGCAAACTTCCTATTGTTATGATGATACTAAGTTTTCTTTAACAGTAAATTTGAATAAGAGTGGATCAATTTGTAGCTGTTAAATAAATAACAGTGTGAATATAGCACTGATGATGAGTGATTAAAATTTGAGAAACACTGTTATAGTTGAGAATCCCTGAACTTAAGACTGTGCCCACTGCTTTGATCTATGACTCTAGTAGCCCATTAAATTTCTATGTTGTGGTATTCTCAAATTTGAAGTAATGTTAATGAAAATTTTTAAATTCTTAAATAATATCACATCAAATAAAATTATGAAAAATATGCAAACTCAATACATTATGAGTAGAGATATGTATGATTACTTCTGCCATATCCTAAAATGCAACTGATAAGAGATTTCAAAGAAAATCTGTTAAAAACTAAGAACAGTGTCTAGCAAATTCTCAGTAAATTTCAGCTAGTATTCTAGTTATATATAGTTCTTATATATTATTACTTCACTGTACTTTCATTGAAAATAAAGTGTTTAATGACATCCCAATGAGATTTTATCAAAGTGTTAGCATAAGGTGATTTAATTCACTCTCATAGATTTTTTGGTATTGTGTTTTGATTCTGATTCTGATTTTGTGTGTGTGTGTGTGTGTGTGTGTGTGTGTGTGCGCGCGCCTCTTATTTTCGTAACTACAAGTGACTAATTCTGTGTCTGGAAATTCAGCAGTATTTTCATGGTAGGTTTCTTACGAACTGTCGAGGTCAGTGGACAATATTCTCCACCTGGAAACAGCCATTAAGAGGTCAAAAAGAAAACAAAACCCTCCATAAGTAAATGTAAACTTTCTTTGCATTATGTGAGAATAGGAAGCGTTTGGAAGAAGGTATGAGGGGGTAGAAAAATAGAATTTTATATTTCTATTTGCTTCTGAAATTTAAGCAAGAATTTGCTTGTGTGCTATTCTGCAGTTAAAAGCCATGAAGACTACTTCAAGTTCAAAAGGGATAAGTGAGGAAACTGATGGCTTTTGATTATGGTTATTCAGAATGGCGTGGTAGCCCATGCTGATACATTACCAAGGTGAGAGATTTATGTGTTAACATATTCTGTAGCACAGTGGCAGCTAATGGGAGTACTGTTGTTTAAGGTTAGTGCCTGGGCTATGGATTTCACTTTCAAATTTCTGATAGATTCTGTCTTAGAGGTAGTTTGATGTCTGTGGTACTGTGTTTGTTTGTTTGTTTGTTTAGAGGCAGAGTCTCACTCTGTAGATCCTGCACTCACTAGAGGGCCAGGCTGGCCTCTAATGTGGCATAGCTTTAATCTGGTATATAAGCTCTCTCCTTTATATTTTCTTGTTGATATGCTTTGGTATACAGGGGATTAATGGCCTTCTACACCTGTACAGGCTACATCTGTAGCCTTTTTAAAAAGTCTTGCTTAGTAGGTGCCCAGTTTATCTTCAAACTTGTGATCCTCCTGCCTCAGGCTTTCAGAATATTCTTGATAAGCTGCTAAGCAATTCTAAATGTTTACTACAGTTATCTACACATATTTTCCCCATTTTTATTGGTATGTCTTTGCAACACACAACAGTCACAGTAAATATGAGAATTTTGTGCACATATCTATTGCATCAACTTCACATTTCCTCTCCCCCTCCCCACTTTGTCACCCTTCCCCCTCCTCCCCGATCTTCTCTGACTCTCAATATCTCACCCTTTTGGCTCTATTATTTTTTTCTACCCTGGGTGTCTTATATTAGACAGACCGTGCAGTATTTAATCTGAGTCTGATTCACTTCACTAAACAGAACAGTCTTCAGTTGTATGTGTTTAACTACAAATGATTCAAATCATTTTTATGGCAGAGTAGTACTCCATTGTGTATATACACCACATTTTATTTATCCATTGGTCTATTGATGGATATTATGGCATTGTCCACGATTTAGATAGTATTAATTGTGCTGTTATAAACATGTTTTACATGTTTCTCTTATATGATGCCTTTAACTCTTTTGGAAAGATACACAGAAGAAGTATTGCGGGGTCAAATGGAACATTTTCTTTTTAGTTTTTTGAAGAATGCCCATACTGCTTTCCAGTTGTTTGAGTGGCTCCCAATTGAAGGCACTCAACAGTTTGCCTTGGGGAAGACAAAACCAAAGATTGCATCCCTGCTTTTGAGGCATTAGTAGTCCCCTGGCCTTTAAGTTTTCATTTGATTTGAAATACAAAAATGACACAGACCAAATGGCAATGAAAAAATAAGGAGTGTTCTTATATTTTTGTCTTTGGATGAATGTATCACCAGTAACACATTGCTTGACCTCACACCCCATTCGGGATCCCTGAGTGATAATTATATCAGCACTTCTAAGCATTTTGAGAGCTATTAAAATATGCTTTGAACTATTCAGTTTAAATGCTGCTTTCTCAAAGAATGGGAAATGGTGTTAATGCAGTTAATCTTGTGTAATTTCCATGTGAGTTGTCAGGAAAGAAAGAAAATGTAGTAAGTGAGGAAAATGACTCTAATCTTCTTAAGCAATTCGTTTTGTCAGCAACTTTGAAGCAGCAGTGTACTCGGCCCATGATGTAAACTCTCTCTTACTAAAGACATACTTTAATTATGAGAGAAGTCTAGATAGCCATGGAATTATTTAAATTTAGACGTTGGAAAATATTAAAAACTATAAGGTAGTTACCTTTTGAATCATAAGTTTTTTTTAAAAAAAATAAGTATTCAACTAACAATTTAAAAATAAAATCCTGATTTCAGGGAGAAAATTTAGCCATGAAGTCAAAACGTGAGCTGCTTGGTATTTTTAAAAGGAAAGAGGTCAAAGATCTGGTCACTCTTCAGTTCAGGGTGTTTGGGACAGCAGGCCTGGGTGTAGTGTGGGGGATGGTAGGAGCACAGTGCTTTAGGCTTTGATGCCAAGCGGTCCTTCCCAGTAAGACTGAGAGGTAATTTTTTCTAGGCTGGCTAAGTCAAGATTCTGCTTTTTTTTTTAAATTACTAGAATAGAATTTTAATCTTAGCAGATTTTTCCCAGCTTACCCTTGCTCATAAAGGACTTGTGTTCTTTCCTAAAAAGGGAAGAGGAAGATTCTTTCTATAAAAATCTGTATAATTCCTTAGGGTATAATAAAATGGATTACATTACATATGATTTAAAACAGGAAATCAGCTTTAACTGTATTATATTCATGGAACATCTTAAGAAAATCCAATAATTTTTATTGTGTAATAATAATGCATTTTTTACATTAGGATCCAAATAGTAAATTTGAGAAACCCTGGTAGGTTCAAAGAGCATTCCCTCAACACATTGAAAAAGATGACTTTGATTGCACAGTGAAGCACGTGATGAGCATGTTTTCTGCAACCGTTCCCTCTCTCATTCCCATTATTGCCATAGTTTTCTACCTGGGTGGTCTTGGTTCTTCATTCTGTCTCGTTTGTCTTCCATGCCGATGTCAGTTATTTTCATAAAAGTAGAAATCTGATCATGTCATTATTTTTAGGCTATGCAATGTTATAGTGACTTCCTAGTTGCATGGAATAAAAGCCCACCCCCTCAGCATAGCACCTGTAGATGTGCATGTGGTAGCCCCTGTTGACTTTTACATGTCACCTGCTGCTGCTCCACAGAGCGCACTCTTTGGTTCAACTGTTTGCTCTTTCCCAAATGCAGCAAAACTTCTGAGTTTTGCAGCTCAGCCTTCCATTCTCTTTGGATAAAACATCTCATAAGTTTAAATGTTTTGTGTATTTCTCTATGGTCTCATTGCTTACACTATATGCTTGTTTGGCTAAGTGTCTGGATCATCTGCCATGAGCTACTCAAGGATATTTGTCACTTAGGACCTAACAGTGCCTGAGAGGCTTAAAAGTGTGAGTGGATACCACAGTCACGCCTCATCTGATTTATGTGGTAAGTAATTTACATCTCAGAGAATTCCAAACTAGTTCTTCCCTCGTGCAGAAAGTTTAGAGTGTTGAATTTGAGTATTATAATACTTTTTCACTGTATACAAATTTGCCAAGATGATTTTAATATTAATCTACCAGAAAATAAAGGCTCCAAAGTAAAAAAGTCAAATCCAAAGGGTAAATGGTGGGATGGATAAATCTGTGGTCAAATACAAACAAACACTGATTTTATACATGATGTATTTTCATTTTTGCCTCCTGGCTAAATGGTGAATGCACTGTAGAGTTTTATTTAAAAATTAGAAAAAGCTGCCAGTTAATATAGCTATTCTCACTTTACCAATGTGTACTCCAGGGCTAGAAGAGGCAGATTGTAAAGATGGATTTTGCTCTGCTGATTTTTAATGGTAAGTACCCCAGTTCCCCACTTGGCTTAACTCGTGATTAATTTCTATGAATCTCGATTTTTCTGTATGTATCTCATTCATGACAGCAGAGCAGGGGAAGGTTCATCTTAAATGCTACATTGATAAGAGCTGTCAATCACTGAGCACTGTGTTCTCAACCTTTTCTATGTAGCTTTTCAGAACAGTGATAACAGTGATAGAGTATATTAAAATATTGAGGAAATTCACAACTGATGAAAGATTCTCGGTAACAAATTCCAAACAAAAATGTATTAGAGGTAAAAGTTAAAGTGTCTTGGATAAAAAGCCCATGCTGCGGAATGAGTGATGGGAAGGAAAAGTGGTTAAACATGAATGAACAGTGCCTCCAAGGTAATAACTGTCTTTGAATTTAACAGGATATGGTATGAAAAAACAGGGACTGGGAAAGGATTAAAAGGAATTAGTGATCCAATCTGTTGTATTATTTATAAGAAGTATAATATATGTAGATTAACTTTAATCCTTAATGAATTAGATATGTGTGCTGTACTGTTACAGTGCTGAAAGAATAAAACATTTATAATATCCATGCTGGCAGAAGGATAATAAAAAGAAAAAACAACAAATGAAAGACAAAAGAAAAATTATAAGACAGGAAACAAAGTCACCAGAAGGAAATTGATAAACATAAATCATCATACATCAGCAATTGCATACATTTTAATGGAGTAAGTTTTCCAGTGAAAAAATTTTGTCAAACCATATTTTTTTAAAAAAACTTCAGTCATATGTACCTAACAATAGGTACTTTTCCAACAGAGGACAATATAAATGTTGAAAGTAAAGGAAGAAGCTAGATCATGAAAATACTAATAAAAATGCTGGTTTTGTTTAGTTTTTTTTTAAGTTTGGTGAGATAGAATCATTTTCATTTTGAAGAATAAGGTTTTTTTCAAATGTATTCTCAATGGTTGTAAATATTGAGTAACTTTTTAAAAGATTTAAGATTTTTCATAAATTTTTACATGTAGTTAAATAGCATTTGCTATTTGCAAGAAGCTGTCACACCTTGCCCATTATTTTTTTCATAAATTTTGGCCAGGAAGTATGTGAGGCCATTTTATGTGCAAAACCAACTATGAAAGTATTATGGTCAAAAAATTAAGCTCAATTTCACATTAAAATTTGAGAGTGTTTTACTTTGAAACTTTATACAAATTTAGTATTTATTATCTTCTCTAGTGGTTTCCTTTTCTTAATTACATAGAGGAAAGTAATAATACTAAAATGTTTCACTAATATTTCCTCTTATGCCTAGCCTCCATTAGCAAGATATAGATCATTTCTGCACGTAGGCAGCACTAAATTATACGAGGCCGTAGAGAGTAGGTGATGAGGAAAAACAAACTCCTGTTTTTTTTTAATCCATTCTGTGTTGTTAAGCTATGTTAAAAAATATAAAATACTGAATTTGTGCAAGAACAGCTACTCTTGTTTATTCTGTGTTTCATTTTTCCCCTCTGAGTTTGGATCCTGCCCCTGGTCCCTTTCTCCATTTTTATTTGACAATTGACTCGATCAGTTCCATAGCCACAAAAGGCCGTAAGTGGCTGGCTTCATAAGATACTTCTGTGACTTTTGTGCTGATAATTACTTAGCGTTCCCAAAAGAAAACTCGCTAGGAGCCAGCCTTCAACTTCAATGCCTACTCTGATTTCACAGTGAAATATACCCTTGCACTTATAACCCCTCATTGCTCACCCAGCTGTACTCGTTATTCATACCTCAGTTCTCAAAGAAAAGCTGAAGGCTGCCCCGTGGTTTCCTCTGCCTGTTTCTGGAATTATGGGATGCTTATTTTATCACATAATCACTGCCCAGGTGATAAATGCAGTATTTTGATAATCTACAGAATTGCTCCACTAGTGCAGTTGAATAGAATTTCTCTTAGGAACTACTGGGAAATACTGTATGTGTTGTTTAATATTAGCAAACTCAACATTTTCTTTCCTTGATTGCCTTATTGATAATTGCTTCATGTTGTTCAAGAGAATAGATAAAATATTATGTCTTATAAGACATGAGTGAGAACACAGGCCTCTGCCACACCTTTAGGTGACTTTTGTCGTGAGTGAGCACCTTTCTCTTCTGAGATTCACTCAAAGGTAGTAATGAAAATGGCAATTTTTAAAGCCTACAGTTATAGCAAGGAAACTCTCAGCACATGTAGAAGCTACTGAGAGCAACTGATAACTAGAAAAAGTTGTGTGGTTGGAAGTCAAAAAGTCACGGATATTGTTAGTAACAGCACATCATGAAAGAAGCAAAGATTGGGGGTTTTTTTAGAGAAAAACTTGTTTTGCTTGTGTAATAAAGATGTAAGAAATTGATCAAGACTGAAAGCAGAGACCTTCTGAACTGAGTTTTAGGCCATACAAAGCATCATAAGCAATAGTGTGCTGTATTTGTAGAAAGCCAAAGAGAAAAATCTTTGAGTTATAAAGCTTGGTAAGTTATTCTGACCTCTCTCTTCTAACCAAGAACCTTCTGCAATAGCTGTTCCAGGAAAGTCAGCCTATTAATAAGAATTAATAAATAACATTGGCACAGCCTCAATCCCCTGAGTCAAAAGGCTGGGAAGTAGCATAGCCCCAGTACAGAGACTAAGACAAATGAGAGGAAAGCAGCAGAATTTACTGACAAATAACAAAAAGGTGGCCATAGAGAAGAGGGGAAAAAAGTGACTATTTTAATCTAGTAAAGCAACAGCACCTGTGAGGGAAGGCTACAAAAAGAAATGGGACAAGAAAGATAGGAAACATAGGAAATGTGTGGTAAGCAGACATGGGCTTAAGGAGGGGACAAGCCTGAGATCTCCATTAGCAAGATATAGATCCCCTGAGGAGGGAGAGGATGGTGAAAGCCCGTCACAGGAGTGAAGCAGCACTGGAGGAGGTACAGCGAGGAGAAAGCACAGGAGAGGACAGAAGTGTTGCCACTGGAAAACTCTAACTCTCCCAAATATTTAAAGATCAAAGCACACAAATAGACAAGAGAAACAATGAAATGTTAATGGCTGGGATGTAAGTGAATACAAGAGGCCTTTATGTTTGTGGTAATGAGTATCTGGCCAAAAGCAAAATTATATTTCCCCATGCAATTAAGAAAGAACCTTAGATGCAAAGAAAGCCTCAGGGACTGAACACGAGAGTAAAATGAATTCGTCATAGCTAGAGCCATATCAACTCCAATCTGTGACAAAGTAAATTCAACCCACCCAAAGCCATGGATAGGTCTCAAGCCGACCCAAATCTTAGAGTGAGCAGTCTGTCTTAGTTCCTTTTTTGTTGCTGGGACAGAACATCTGACATCCACACTTTTAGGAAGAAAAGATATATTTTATCTTACAGTTTCAGCAGCCTACAGTCCATTCATGGGTCACTGGCTGGAAGTGGTGGAATCACATAGTGGGGCCAGACCCAGAGCCAGGGACTGAGATCTTCACGGCCTGGCAAAACAGAGCCAAGACTGGGAGGAAGGGCAAAACCAGCACACAGCCCTCTAGGTCATGCCCCAAGCATCCATCCTTTCCAGCCAGGCCCCACTTTCCAGCAGTGCACTGTAGCCATAGATACATGAGCCTTTGGGGACACTCCAGTCCACACCACAACACAGTCCTCTAATAGCTGTACTCTTAACTATTTATAGTACAAGGAAAGGCATAAATCATGGTGGCACTGGTATTTCACTCCTAAGATTGGGAGTGGAATTTTAAATAAAAGACATTAAATGAAGCAAGTTCTTGTAATTCATATTGAAAAGAAAAGTTATGGTGAAAGGTTAAGCAGTTTCTTTGAAAGATCAGAGGTAAGGCAATGAAGTTTGCTCTTACCACTTGCATTTTGCTGGAGGGCCTAGTCAGCAAAAGTGTAACGGAAAGAAATTAAATATATAGTGTTTACAGAACAAATTAGTTTTTTTATCTTTGGAATCGTGATATAGATAGAATATAAAAAGAAATCAACAACCATCTAGAACTAATAATTTTTAAGCTACTCACAGTCTATGAAGTCAATATACAATGCTGTATTTCTATTTAAGAACAAATAGTTGAACAATGAAAAAATTTGAATACTCTTTGCAATAGCATAAGATTATGAAACATTCAGGAATGTTTTAACAAATGGTTAGTGTCTTATGCACTGTTAAGAAATGTTTCCATGAGAGAATTAAAATTAATTACCTTAAATAAATGGAGAGTTACATGATGTACTCTCACTGGAAGACTCAATGTCGTTAAAGATGTTAAGTAATTCCAAGTTCATTCATTCATATATATATATATATATATATATATATATATATATATGACTAAATATCAGCTAAAACACAGTAGCAGTCTGTGTGAAAACTGATGTAAGTGAATTGGAAAATTGTCAGATTACATAAAATTACAAATGGATTCAATAAAATTACAAATAAGTTTATCTCCTTAGTAGGCATTCTGCTTCCAGAAATTTACCCTACAGAAATACTTGCATGTATGAGAAATGATGTATATATGTTACTAAGTGCAAAAACTTTAAAATAGAAGGACATTAGAGCAAAGCCTCATCTGTATGGAATAAGTGAAAATATGTCTATGGAACGGGACGATATGTAATTAGAAATACAGCATGAAAAATTCTATATGAACGAATAGAAAAAACCTCATTGTATTAAGTAAAAATAAATAAGGCATACAACAGTGTATAGGAGTATCACTTATTTTTGAGGCAAAATAATAAGAATATGCTTTATCATAATCATACTAACTGACAGGTACTTAATGAAGCTGAGTTACACAGGAAATGATTATCTCTGGGGAGTGGAACTGAGAATGGGAAATTGAGGAGCTGCAGCAAAAGACTGGGTGGGATTTTTGTGGACTTTTTATGTGTGTGTGATTATTATGTCTGTGAACTTACAGATTATAGAAAAAATTTTAAAAAGAAAGGCAATTGGGAAGAAGAAAGGAAGCAACTGAGAAAGTAAAGAGGGAGGAAGAGAGGGAGAGACGGAAGATAAAAAGGGAGGGAGGGAAGGAGAAAGTGAACCAGTACAGAGGAGAGAGGAAGAGCAAGTGAGCAGCGAATGCTCAACATAGTGTTACAGATTAGCACGTTTATTAGGAGTAAATAGTACCCAATAAAATTGCAGCTTCTAGATCACAGACACATGCACACACAGAATGTACTTACTTGTGAATGAAGAAATACATTTATAGTCCTTGCCGAGGATTACAACACAAGATACTCTGCTAATCTTATAGGGACCCATAAGCTACATAAAATAGTCTAGGGATTTACTTGCAACCCAGATAGAAGTCACGTCTTCTGTGGTTTTCACTGTCGGATATTTATTCAAAGAGAATGTTATATTCAAAGATGTGTATATCTACTTGTACTAGGCTTCAAATATGATAATTTCCAAGTGGGAAAAAGACATGCTAAAGGCCTCCTGTCATCCAGAAATGTTATAATGAAAAAGTTTATATAATGTAAGGATATCCACTAAATTTTTTTCCTTCTTGAAGTCAGATCTGATTTAAGAATTTCTTAGGAATTTTGTCGAATTGGCTGAGATTATTGAATGTACATTCAGGACATAAGGCTGAAAGTCAACATAACGGAGCCAACAAGACGTTCAATATAACATCTGATCACCTGGGACACTTTAGAGATAATTTATGATGTTATTAGATAACAAAACATGTCCAATGTAAAACTGCTTGTACCTTTTTAAAAATCTCTTCTGGGACGATGGTTTAAATTTCTGAATAAAGTTCTTACCTAATCTGTCTCACATCAAAGAAACTTAGTAAAACAACATTCCAAAGAGGAAATACTCATTTTCACAGCATAAAGAGGCATTCCATGTAGAGGTGACCTTCAAGGCAGCTTATGAACTTAAGCAAGAACAGAGAACTTCCCCTGAAAACAATTTTTTGAAGTTCTGAATTGTTCTGTAGTTAATCTAATTTAGTCATTTAGTTTTGAGGAGCCAAAAACACTAATCCGTGTCTCATCCAGCTAGCTCTTTCAGAAATTTAAAAAGACCAAAATATATGTTTTGTCTGGGAAATGTTATCACATATGGTTTAAATAGCTATGCATTATAATTTCCATCGTAATTCAAATCCACTCCAAACACTCATCTCAGCTGTAACTGTACACCTGTAGTTCAGTGATTATTTGATTAATGTCTTTCCCATGGTACTATGAGATCCCAGGAGAGCAAAGACATTGCTGGTTGGTTTTTAGCACATGTCTGGCATATATTAGGTATTCACTATTTCTTATGACTGAATAGATTGATGCAATTCCATCTGAAATATTATAACTGATTTTCTTCTAAATGAAATTTTCTCTAGAGGAGAGGTGTGCTGAAACAATTCATGGATTGATTCATTCACTCAACAGATATTTATTTGCATGGCAGCAGATTCTATGATAAGAATGAGTTAAACTGTCATTCTAGTGTTTTATTTATGATCATAGCTATAGTTTTGTAATGATAGTATACCAGAAGGTATAGGCTATTTTTATTTGATATTTCCAGCACAAATACTGCCTTCATTTTGCAAGTAGATATGGGAAAGTTATGCATTGCATTTCATCTAAGAAATATTTATTGGATGCTTATTATATATTAGTTATTCTTGGCTATGTTGAGAGGGGAATAAACAGGACAGAAAGACCCTTCATGTTGAGGGTGGTAAGCAGGAAATGAGAAGAAAAGGCACATTTTAACAGTGCTAAATATCAGAGAATAAATCGAAGGATGCAGCCAGGCAGTGACTCTAGAGTATGAATTCAGGTATTCCCTTGAGGTAGGGATGTTGAAACAAGGAACTGAGAAGTTAGAATTCAGGGGAAAGTCTTGAGAGAGACAAAGTCGAAAGCAGTGAGCAGGATCTGTGGTTGACAATGGGTTGCATGGTGTGAGTCAGGATTATGGAAGACCCAGAAGATAGATCTTCCTATTGACTCCACTTTGTGTGCAATAAAAAGTTAATTGAAAATTCATTCCATCTACTGGATACAGGTGAGGATCGTTTGATATAAAGTATAAAATAAGTTAATTTGTCTTACACTTTACTTGGAAATACAATAGGAACACAGTTGAGAATATCACAGTGAATATGTTAGAATTAGCTATGAAATTCCTTTAGTGCAATCAATCATGGTGTGGGTGTGGTGGGAACAGTAAGGTGATCCCCTTCAAAAGTGGGTTGAGGTAAAAAGTATTATTTTGGGGAAAGCTCCTTTTTAGTGGGAAGAGGGCATAATCACAACTTTTGCATTTAGGGGAGTTTAATAGCAAAACATTTCAGATCTTTTGATTTTAGGTCTTCAGTTTTTAATGTGATAGGAAAGGGAACAGCTCACCTTGGACACTAAGTGTGGGACGACTCCACTGGGGCTTCTCCTAGGATGAGAGAGCTCCTCTTTCCATGACTATAGCTGTTGAAGCAAGGGACAGTGTCACCAATGGACATGTACAGCCAAAGGACCCCAAGACCAACTTTCACCATCGTTGTGTAGCAGAAAAGAGGCAACAGCAGAAGGAACTGTCTGCTTCAGTAAAGATAGAGTGAACCTCTTCTCCTGGGTTATGTAGGGATTTTGAAGAATCCAGAGGAATATAGGAACCCAAAGGGAGATGTTAAATCTACAACTAAAATAGCACATTTGAACGCAAGCAATTAATTGTGAGAATTTAGAAAGTAACCAAATCCCAACTTTGCATAGCAACTTTGAAGTGTTATACACACCACAAATCTTAAAATTTTTGACGTGTTTAAGAGATGAAAACAATATTTGTGGCATAAAAAGTTGTATGAAATATTTGAAATTCAGTAGCTCAGAGAGAGTTATAAAATCAAGCTGGTACCACTGTATGTTTTTATCGAGTAGTTTTTTACTCATTTGTCCATTAATTATTTTTAAAAACAATATTGTCTTTATTTTGGCATTGTTCAAATTAAAGTTTAGCGTCTCCCTAATATGGTCTATATTTTGTCACTTTCTCCAGTGCTCAAATCTGAACTGAATTTCTGAATAGTTTTATGTGCTGAATGAATATGCATTTGTAGGTAGTATCTCTTGCTTGGTCACTGCCTTTGCCTTTTGGTACCCAGGACTGCTTCACTTGAGAGCTCACCATGAAGACTCTTTATTATAGCTATTTGATTTTTTTTTTTTTTTTTTGCTCAGGCTCTTTTCTTCTTCATTGTCTTCACCTTGGTTTTCTTTTTTTATATTGACTCTCCTTGACATTCAGGTGCCTTGTTTGCTCCTACAGAAACCAACGAAGCTCTTTGGATCTCCTTGTCAAATGTTCCCCTTTTCTCCCCAGAGTCAAGAGGAAGAAAAATAAAAATGGCCCATCCACTGCTCCTCTGGGACAATGACTCTTGAGTGAAATAGCATAAAGATACTTTTAACAATTGTCCATACCTGAGCAGTGATGTGCACATGGAATTGGGAAGAACTTCTGATGTTGCCTGGCTTCTCTATTCTCATTCTTTTCCTTCAGCCCTTCTTCAGTCACCTGTGAGCTGCTCATGCTGTTTGCCTTGACTTACATTAGCCAAATTTGGTTTCTCTTGCTTGTTACTAGAGACTCCTAAATAATATGTAAGATGTGCTAGTATCTACCCTACCTTCACATTTCCACAAGTAAGTTGTCCAGGGAAATAGATCTTGCCAGGAAAATGGATAGCTAAGCTAACGATGCAAGCTAATCATGGCTTTAATAGTAGGATTTCTTATTCCTGCCAAATACTGTCTGTGTTTTTAATTTTTTTAAACCCACTGTAATGGAAGAAATGTTTGGGGAATAAAAATATGGTAAGGTCTTAGTTCATGTTGCTCACAGATTGTCCTGAACAATATTTCTCACTCTTGAACTACAGACAGCATCCATAGTTTATACTTCAGAGCACATCGGGATGTAGAGAGGTACAGACAGCAGGAACTGGCTTCAGAAAAATGGTCCTTCAAAGCATCGGAAAGCTTTGGTAAGTTTAATTTCAATAAGCAGACTCTCATATATTTTAAATTTGTTTTTAGATTTCAACTTAGGGTTTTCAAAATTCCCACTAAATAAACTAGGTTATACAATACAGTTTTTATAGTTTGTAAGTCCACGGTGCAGTAAGGTTTAACCATGTTTTCAATACTATTAAACAATTCTTAAGATTAAATTTTTAGTTTTATAATTTTCAAAGCCAATGAAATCAAACACTTTTGAAATGGAATACAATTTTAAAATATATTACATGTAAAATCTGAAATAAGTACTTTAAAAACTAATATTTTAAAATGAACTTGCCTTAAAAAGTATTACTTGTGTAAATGTAAAATATTTTAAAAGATTATAGTTATTTTTATTTTGACTTTTTTGATTTCTGGGTTCTAGTTAGTGTAGCTAATAATCATTTAGTTTAAAATAGCCTTTAAATAGGAAATAGTAATAATTTTAAGAGCCCCTGTATGTTCAGACTCAATTAGTATTTGCAGCTGACTTCCTATTCATTTTGTTTAAAAATTCTTTCCATCTTCTCAGTGGGAAATAAGAAAAGTGAATGGCTCTGCTGTATGCTTTTAGCCTCTTTTTTTATGTTGCTGTTTTCTTCCATCCTAATCCTTGTTCTTATTGGCTGATCCAAACTTTCCTCATATTATAGCTCATGTTTGCTCTCCTAGGAGGTCTTCTAAGACAACTTCAGCGTAATTCTGTCTTTACCATTCATCTAACATGGGATCATAGCCCTGTTGTGGTCTTTTATCGTCTTATTTTGCAGCATTTCCTGTATTTTCCAGCTAGATTGCATATTCCCTGAAGTAAGAGACTGAAGCAGAATAACCAAGTATTTTAGAATCATAGACTTTGTAGCTCAGTCACCTTGGGTGAGTGTCTGCTCTCTTTGATGCCATAGCCATATGCCTTCACTTCATCAAGTGGCTTACTTTTCTGCTTAAAAATACTCTAATATAGCTGTCCTTCCTTTTCATAGCATTAATAAGAATAACAATTTAGGTAAACACTAGCTCAATGTGTTGAATCTAATCCCATTTATATTCTATTAAATATGTTTTTATCCCCACTTTGTAGACATAGTTTCTTAGGCTCAAAGACACCAAGCATAAAATGGTACCAGAGGTATAAGCTGGATCCTAACACCTCACCCTTACCGCCGTCCTTTGCATCCTGCAAACTGCATTAGGTGATCAACGAGTTGTCCTTGGTTTAAAATCTTTTTCGACTTGGGCTTTCTTCTGTAACATATTGATTTCTTTGAGTTTCTTACATGTTCATTTTCCAGCAAATTCCATTCTTCTCACCACCTCAAGAATTAAAGATGAGAAAGAGTGAATTTTCTATGAGCTACCATTTTCCTATATCTAAAGAAACTCTGAAATGAATTTGTATGTTTTCTGCTCGACTTACAAAGCCAATCTCCGTTCGTTTGTACTGTCTAACCTCTGTCCTCTGATTACTTCCCTGTGACAGCACAGCTGAGTTGTTCTTTCTTGTCCACTACTCCGTGGCTTACTTCTTTTCTTCCCCTCAAGTCATTACATCTGTCCTTTGTCACAAAATATGTTTCTTGTTGTTTGAATCTGTTTTTAATTCAAGTCTTCAATCATCCTTCATTGCCTGAAGTACTTACAGCTTGTCTGAAAGCCCATTTGAAACTTTAGCCCTTTACTATAGATTTTTTCTTTTTTTCTTTTTCTCTCTTTCTTGTAGAAATTTAGTTTTGTTGATTTTTATGGCTCTATCTCTATGCTTGTTCTATTTTTCTATGCTGTTACAGAACAAATTTATTTGATAAAAATTACATATATATGATTAGAGCTTGCTCTATAATTTAACTACATGTAGGTATTAGTTGAAGTTAAAAAACTATTATTTTATAGTTTCTAATGATAGAATTCCAGGAGCAAGTAAATTTGGGTAAGATGGAAATTTCCATGTAAACTCTGACAGATTTCAATCCTACACTGTTGTAAATAAACATATTTTGGAGTAATAAGTAGCAATTTGTAGTGATGGAGTAGTAGTAATGAGTAATGAGTAGTGTCTGCAAAAGTCTTTAGTATCTGTGTGCTGATATAAGAAGCTCATGGAACTGCCTGTTCTTACAAGATTGTTTTTCTCCTCAGTGTAAAAAAATACTTCTTAAAATAAATTAATAAACAGGTAAGTTAACCAAGGTATTTATTTTTAGCATGTTTGGATATGATTTTTTAATTTATTCACGTGTCTTATTTCTTTTATCAAAGATTCCAACAGAGCTAAATTATTGCCCAGGAAAAAAAAAGTTGATTTAAGAACTCATATTTCATTGGAACACGTCTGAGGAAGCTTTTTCCATTGAATATTTATGATGCTTTTTTCCTGTATCTAGCAGTAGTAAATTCAGATACATATTACTAAATATCAGATACTAAAAGCAACTCATTGCTATTATAAAGCTTGTAAATATCAGGCAAATTTTTTATTTTCAAATTTTTATTGGATGTACACATTAGAAAGAACTCTCACTGTTTGCCATTTTTGTCCCAGGAAACCAGCTGGCAAAAAATGTATCAGATGTCATAATGTTCAGTTGCCAGTAACATAAATTCAAAGTAACAATGATTTATGAAAGATGGATTTATTTGCATCTTGAGTCGAAGTCTAAAATGGCAATGCAGTGCTGGTAGAGACTGTTTCACAAAGTTCTTGAGTAACAGAGTTCTCCTGTCTTGTTTATAAACACACCAATTTCTACATCCAAAGTCAACTCTGGTCTCAGCTCATTGATCCATTTATATTTCACCAGACAAGAAAGGGACATGGACCAAGAAAGGGCCAAGAAGTAGGCACCATCTCTTCATTAAAAAAAAAGATTTTGTACACATATTCTTGCTCAGATTTAGTCACATAAGTTGGAAATGGAGGCCAGGATATATAGTTCTTATTTTTTATATCGATATTAGCTTTCTGTCACTGTAACAAAACCACTGGAGATACTTCAGTCATAAAGAGAAAAGGCTTTATTTTGACATATGGTTTTAAAGTTTCCAGTCCATGGCTGGGTGTACCCAGCATTTGGGGCCTCTGGTGGGGGTGCCAGGTGGTGATAGCTGGCAGCCTTGGGCACAGCAAATCGCTCTACATCATGGTCGAGAGGCAAAAGAGGAAGGGGAAAAGGTGGAGCTTCACAATCCTCTTTGACCAGAGGTCCTCCTATGGGGGCCCACCTCCTGAAGCTTCTACCACTTTCCAAAGTGTCACCTTAGAGATCAACACTTAGCAAGTGAGCACTTGGTGGACATTCAACATCTATGAAACATTCATGAGTCTAACTAAAAGGCCAGTTATCATACTATGGATGAAAAGTAAAAAGACTATTAAAGTCTATGAACTGTCTCTACCACCATGTGTAAGTTACATTTAGCTGACAATGTTCTGCAAATAAAAATTGAAATTCTATTAGTCTTTGTTGAATGATATTGCAGGCATAATACTATTTTAATATAAAAGTCATATTGTCTTATCTATTATGTATCTTTTCAGCTCAACAAATTAAATATACTCAGAATAAGGCATAGAAAAGTAAACAGTAAAATATAAAATATTAGCCATATGTTCTAATTGTTCATTTACCAAACCATGTTATGTACAAGGAAAATATGAGTTGCTCGAAATTGCCTGAAATCAAAATGATTCCTTGTAAAATAGAATTTCAGCAAATTCATATTCCTATGCCATTGCTTTGAGTATAAGAAAACAAGAGAATGGGCACTTGACTGAAACAAATGAGTGGAATTATAAACTCCAGCCAGGTGAGAGCTGACTGAGGTAACACTAGAGAATTAGAGCAATGTGCACCATTTGCAGAGTGAAAATGGTGAAAAAATACCAAAAGTGATGGTGTTAACTTTCACATGTGTTTAGTATTGTGAATACTATGAGTAAAAAGATTTTTAAAGTAAGGAAGACAGGGTAAATTAAAAGCCACTACTGGCTCAAGAATGTTTTAATTTACTGAGCTCTTAATTCACTGTTTGTATCATGTGTTTCCCACAAATTTGTTTCATTTTTGCCCCTACATTTGCAAGTTATAAGAAATGTGCAGCTTTCCCCTCAGTTCAGAAATACTGTATTCAATGTATCCTTTACTTCTTGAAGCAATTCTTAAGTGTTCTTGTTTCTACACTTGAAAAGACTGAAGTCTCAAAGATTTCATTAAACAAATGCCATTTATTAAGTAGTTGTATTTCCTCTTAACATTTTTCTCTTTTGTATTGCTTGGAAATTGTAATGAAAATAAAACTTAGAGGTTGGTTTCAGGCATGCACTTCCCATGCCTTTTTCCTTCTTCGTCTCAGGAGCAGCTGTGTTTTGGATAAGGCGAGATCGTGATACAAAGAGGCCTTTCTTGGTCTCTTCCTCAACCAGCGCAATATATAGTTCAATATATAGTTCATAGCACACAAGGATTATCTGCTTGCTGCACATGAATAAATGTGCAATAAAATAAGGCTTCTCCATGAATTATCCTTATTCTTTCTAGTTAGAAATGCTGATGTCTTAGAATTCATTCATTGCTCACTCCTTTGACTCACCAAGGGGACACCCACGAGCCACGAGGATACGGACACCACCAAGAGAATGCATTTCCTGTATATGGACAGGGAAAATCTCAAAAGCTAAAAGAAGAGGGGAACATTTAGAAGAGCAAAAACTGGGGTAGATTCAGGGTTTTTTTTGTGGCAGAAAATTTATTTAACATAGTGTGGAAAAAATTCTTTTAAGTATTGATATGAGTATAAAATCTTTTTGCAAGCTTAAAAAAATGACCGTGCAAGCAGAGACTTGAGACCCTTCCTGGAGTCTTGGAGATGCCCTGACCGGGAAGATGCTGTGAAGTCCACCTCCAATCCACAGCAGCTCGCGATTTCAGGAGAAGGGTGAGGGGTCGCCATTGATTTCTTTATACTTCATCTGGTTTTCCCTTTGGTCTTAGTGGTCTTTGTTGGACCAAGCGCTCAGCCCAAGAGGAAGGAAAGCAGAGGCTGGGGTCCCGGCATCCTTTTCACGGCTGTGCCCTCAACGACCTAATTTCTTCCCACTACACCTCACCTCCTAAATGTTGTAAATGTCGTAACTCTTCTAGCTAAGCCTTTGACACGTGAGCATTTATGGGGACACCGAGTACCTAAACATAGAAGGTGTGTGTTTAAGCTATCTGACTATAATAATAATTTCACCAATTTGGCAGGCAAGGATTCTTAAAATAATTCATCAGCACTTTACATTTAAAGTTTATTGTGGACAAAGTTTAAGGATAAAATGATGATACTCATTTTTAGCTAAATAAACTCATAATTTTTTTTTCTGTACTGAAGTTTTAACCCAGGGTCTTTGTACTGAATTACGTCTGAGATCTTTTTATTTTAAATTTTGAGACAGGTTCTTGATGGGTGGGTCTCAAACTTGCAATTTGTTAGGGAATTTTTTCAATCATTAACGTGTATTTAATTCATTAGATGTTAATTAACATGTATAATACTGAGTAATTAAGTTAATATTGTGATGATGTGAGGCTAGTACAATGGAGGAATAAGTCAAACTACCTCTTATAAGTTAGCATATGGATACAGTGGTCAGAGAGTCGTTGGGAATAGTTACGTGATATTAACAGTATTTACTAGGCAGTAACAGTGCACCTAGTACTCCTGTAATCACTCACACATGCTTTTCATTTTCTGAAGAACCTGATGAGGTTGTTTTCTATTTTATCTTTATTTTTATTTATTTATTTTTTGAGAGAAGGTCTTGCTCTCTAGTCCAGGCTGGTCCTGAACTCGCTATGGAGCCCAGGCTGGCCTTGAACTAAGAACAATCAATCCTCCTGCCTCAGCCTCTCGAGTTCTGGGTTTACAGACATGCACCACAACACCCAGCTTTATGTGGTCCTGGGGAATTGAACTCAAGGCCTTGTGCTTGCAAGGCAAGAGCTTTAACCACTGTGCCATTCTTCCAGCTTTCTATTTTATCTTTAAAAGGGAGATTAAAAAGTTGCCAGAGGTCATACTGGTGCTTAGGAAAAAGAAGTGCATTTTGAACCTAAGCTGCTGGCTCTCTCTCCAAGAGTTTCACCACAGTGTTCATGGTATCTCTCACTAAGTTTGGATACCATTTTGAAACATTTATAAAGTAGCAAAATTGATATTTTTATTATTAAAATTGTATTCTATCTTTATTAAAATTTTGAAATATTGTTTCTAAATATTTCTGCATAGAGTTATCTGTTCCCACTGATAAGTTCAAATTCTTCCTATTGGTTTGTAAGAATTCTCCCCCCCCCATTTTATTGATATGTATAAGCGCAAAATTTAAGGTTTACAATGAAGTTGAGCATTCTGTGCACATACATATCTTGTCAAGGTGACAAGGACTTTCCCACCCTCCTTTTGTCCTTCCCCCTACCCTCCCCTCCATACCTCCCCACCCTACCCTCCTGGTTCACTTTGTTTTTCGTTTTAAGTTCCATGAGGTAGTTGTGATCTGGGTTTAAGATAGCAAGCTTATTAACTCTTTGGATCCAGCCAAATGTGACTTTATGAAGTTTTCCCTAAATTGTGTGTTTCACCTCAATCCTGGTTCATCTGAAATAACTTTTGCCATGTTCTTGAAAACATATCTTCCTTGTATATCCTTCAAATTTCATGGCCTCAGTTTAAACCTCTGTCAGTAAAATATTCCCGGAGTCTCTACGCTGACCGTCCCCACAGGCAATAAAAGCATCCACCTCTTCCCATCTTCCAACTCTGTATTTATTGGTTATAAAATCTATACATTCTAATAGAAGGTAAATTTCCTGAGTACAAGCATCTTGTCCATCTTGTCCCCCTCCAGGACTGGCAGCAGCACCTGTCACTCAGTATTTGGGGAAAAATAGAGACATTATTTGGCAATATGTATGCAAAGCTCAGTCTTTAACTCTTCAATTTCAGCTATGCAAACATTTTTAAAATAAATGGAAACATGGTTAAAGATTTATATATCAGGTGGCTTGCTGCATCACCATGATAATAATAAAAAGGTAAGCTATGCAAGCTTGAGGCTTTAACAAGAAATTAACTAAATAATATATGGTAAAGCCAACAGTGAAATTCTATACAGACCCAAAAATTGTGTGTGTGTGCATAAATGTTCAGGAAGTGCTTTGAAATGAGATATTGGCTATAATAATAGTGACAATAATAATTACACTTTAATAACGTTTACTTTTTGTTAAAATAGACTGCGTATGATTTGATAATAGGTTTATGTGCATATGCCTACACAGAAAAATGTCTGGAAAGAGATATACCAGATTATTTTAAACAGAAAAATTTTTACTAGGATGATGAAAAACTTTTATTTTGGTACACTCAGGAGAGTTTCTATATTACCAGATGCATTTAAAATTTTTAAAGAGCTAAAAGTCACAGATAAGACTCTATTGAGCGTGACTCTACAACAGCAAAGTTGATTTTCTTAGGAGCACACAGTTTTGAAGCCATTGAATGCAATGACTTTATATTGCATCATAACAGCAGTAGGTCATTTAACTTATGAGTAGGGAATATGTGTCTTTTATTTAAGTCTTTATTTTAATGGTATATAGATTTTTTTAAAAAAATTAAAATGGATTTCTAAGAATAAGCCTAGAACTCTAAAATAGAGTTCCAAAAATAAGTAGAGCCAAAGCTAAGTGGCGCTAATGAGTGCATCTCTCCTGGGAGGACCACTTCAAAACACAGCAATTACTCAAATAAGTAAGCTGTGCTGAGCTTGTTTCAAAATTTTTATTTTTTTCCCGCTCTGATCTTAATTATTTCTTTTCTTCTAATATTTTGGTGTTGTATTGTTTTGTTTGTGTAGCTTCTTGAGAGTTATAATGGATTGTTAATTTGAAATCTTTTTTGATGTTTTAATGTGGATATTGACTGCAATAAACTGACCTCAGGACTTTTTTTGTTTTTGATTTGTCTTACTTTCGCTGTATTTATAGTTTTGTTATGTTGGAGTTCCACTTTCATTTGTTTTAAGGAATTTTTAAAATTTCCTTCTTGATTGCTTCCCTGATCCATTACTTGTTTGAAAGTAAATTATTTAATTTTAATGTAATTGTAGAGTTTCCAACGTTATTCTTGTTAATTAATTTCCAGTGGCATTATGATTGGAAAATACACTGGACATGATTTTCATTTTTATTAAGTACAACACACATTTTCTTTTATTTTTGTTTCACATCTAAGAAACTAACACCTCTGCTTGCCTGGCAAGCACATGGCCCTGGGTTCAATTCCCCAGCACCACATAAACAGGGCGTGGTGTGGTGGCACATGCCTTTAATCCCAGTACTCAGGAAGCTGAGGCAGGAGGATTGTCCTAAGTCCAAGGCTAACCTGGGCTCCCTAGTGAGTTCAGGACCAAGCTGGGCTACAGAGTCTCAAAAAGAAAAAGAAAAAAAAAAAGAAAAGAAAAGAAAAAAGAAAGGAAAAGAAACTAACTCCTCTAAGGTAAAATTTTACATTATGTTTTCTTTTAAGAATTTTATAAGCATAATGTATATATTTATTTCTTAGATGCCTTAGAGCTACTTTATAAAAATGGTAGGAAGTAAGGATTTCCTTGGATTCTTAAGTACATGGGCATGGTTCTGCCAGCATGATTTTGAATAAAGACCATTCTTTCTTTATATTACCACTCTTGCCACAAACCAGCCAACTAACCATGGGCTGAGTTTTGGTTTTCCTTTCTATTTCATTGAGCTATATGTCTGTTCTTACACCAGTGCCACATTGTGTTAATTATGGTAAATTTGTAGTAAATTTTCAAATTAAGAGTGAGTGTTTTTTAACTTTGTTCTTCAAGGTTGTTCTGGGCCCTTTGGGTCCTCCGTATGAGCTCCACAGTCAGCTTATCTTGTTTACTGCAAAGGGCAAAAGGGTGCAATGTACTAAGGATTTCATTGAATCTGCAGATCAACCTGGGAATTGTGTTTTAACAGTACCACCATTTATGCATGAATGAGGGAGAAATAGTTGTCATTTGTTTAGGTCTTTCATTTATCTCCATGGCATCTAATTTTTAATTTAACAAATATTTCTAAATATATTATTCTTTTTATATTATTACATTTTAATAATATTGTAATTGGAATTTTGCCATAAATACAATATAATTCCAATTATAATATCATTATAATATAGATTTGGAATTATTCAATGATCTATCTTGTTGGTTTATTCGGTTTACTACCTTTTGGAAAACTCTTCAAGCTTAGCTAACCAGATGAAATGAACATTTTCCTAAACATGATTTGATGGTGTTCATGTTATCCCTTACTGATATGAAGCAAGAATTAGGGCCACTCTCTGAACACCTGTGGAAAAGGCAGGCCCCATTCCCCCAGCTCCTGATTGTGCTTCTGCAGAATGGCTGTGATGAATCAGGGAGATCCGTGTAAATAAACCTGCGCTCTCGCACTCAGCGCTACGTGGGTCACATCATGTTGCTGTCGGGTAAGGAGTAATTTCCTCCTGCATGGTAGGGACTGTGTCTTTGACTTGCCTCGTACAGCATGCAGCATAACATTATGTTCATTGGGGAACTTAATAAATGCAAGTGGATGATATAATGCATTTGTTAATCACCAATCATCCTGAAAAATAATGATGTACCCGGAGCTCATGGGTCCACCCTGAATTTCCTTATTGAGGGTTGAATACTATTGAAAGGCCTCCACTTTAAAAAAAAAAAACAAAAAACAGTAGAAAATTGTTTGGCTTAATAAAAAGAAGGGGCTTTGTCCTTGGTAATTAAATTTCTTTCAAAGCTCAGAATTACCTGAATCTTTCTTTTACTTGGAAAATAACACAGTTATTTACATGGTGACTTAAAACATTTTATCTAGAAAAGAAACACTTCTGCTCTGAATTTTCAAACAGCCTTTCAATAAAAATAAATAAATAAATCAGGCCACAGGGTTCTTGGCAAAATAGAATTAGTTAAGGGTTAACTAGGACTATTGGCTTTTCCTTTGACTCTACAGGTTGAAATATTTAGAAAAATATCCAAACTACCCTCAATCCAAACTCCCTGCTACTCCTGCCTCAAATTCTGGGTCTAGAATCTGTGGGGTTGGGAAAAATTGCTAAGCGGAGGGCCCTTTCTTACAGGTTTGTCATGCCTAAGAACAGAAGAGTTAAATAATAAGTGTACTCTAACTATGAATGGCTAGAGACACTCCAGTCATGTAATTTTCTTGTGAATATAAATCTCTTATGTGTCACACTTGGAGAAAAGGAAACAGCACAGCCAAAGAAAGAACTATGAGGGTCGCTGTTTAATAAATACGTGAAGGTCAAGGGTTTTACCCCCGACCCCGGGAAAGAGCTTTATGATCTAATATAGGCTGTGAGTTAAGGTACAGACTGGCACTGTGCTGCTTTAGGCCTGAAATATTTTTCCTGAAATGAATTTAGTGTGCCTGTAGAAGTATTTACTTTGTAATTTTGTTAAAGAAAACAATTAATTATGCTATGTGGTAATATGCAGCTTTCCCCTGTATTAATCGCTGGCATGGCTCCTTTGATTGTGTTGTAACTTTGACTGGAGAGTTGTAATTGTGTGTGTGTGTGTGTGTGTGTGTGTGTGTGTGTGTGTGCGCGCGTGCACGCGAGCACGCGAGCACGCATGCGCCTGGTCAACTAAGACTGGAATTCCTGCCCAAAGGTGACAGGAGACTTTTCTTGCAAATGTCCAGGCTAAGTGGAATAGTTAGTGTTCTCATATTCTAAAATCAAACATTTATAAAGCCATACGTTCTGTTTGTTCTTTTAAAGATAGATGAATTAGGTTGCAATATGCAAATGTAACACCAAGGATTATTTTTGTTATTGTAAAATCAAAACACAACCTATGAGCCTTTCTGAGTTCACTTTTTCCAGAACAGCACAATAAATAAGAAAGATAAAGTCGAGAATTTCTGCCAAACTGCGGTGAATGGCTAGAAAACTCTTGGCCGTGGAAGACACAACTTATCCATGTTTGCTTTGGCACCGAGTTGCTAGAACACCTTCCCTTACTCTTGTGTGCTCCCTGGGTGCTACACACTAACCCGACCCCCCTCTGTAATGGCTCCCCCCTCCCGCTGCACCTCTCCTTCCTCCTCCTCTCTTCCAATGATGCTCTGCATTTCCATCCCTCATTTAAGTGACAGCTTCTACTTATTTACAGATCCACACTGAAATAAGCACACTCTGATGCTTATTTATCATGAAAATATGTGTACAGATTAAGATTTAAACGACGACCTGTGGCACAGGCCTGTAATCTCAGACCTCTGGGAAATAGAGGCAGGAGGATCACAAGTTCAAACCCAGCCCTGACGATGTAGCAACTTGGAGGGACCCTCCTGTGGCATCATAAATAAAAAGTGGGCTGGACTTGTAGGTCAGTGTGAAAGTCCTGGGCTCAATCCCCAGCGTCGCTCCCCCGCACTCTGCCACACAAATTAGGATTTAATTGATTTTCTGTGACTATAAAGATATGTTTATGAAGTGTTTGAATTATAATTATGAATATACAAATGGTAAAAAGGTAAGTGTATGCAAGAGTAGTAATATAAAAAATGTTCTTGTTTTCTGGTAACAAGGCACTTAATGAGATGGGTATAGAAAAGTCTTCTGTAGTTGGTTAGTGCCCATGGGTGAGCACTAGTTAACAGTAGGGACGTGCCAAGGTGATGCGCACAGGTTGGATGAAGACACTGTCTTATCTTGGCAGGGAGATGAAAGAGGGCATAGGAAGGAAAACCTGCCTCCAGCCAAGGCAGCTTTCCTGTCAGAGACTTGGGACATTTCAGTGTCTTCATCAAAAACTGGTTACCTGAAAAATATGGTTGTCACCTGGGAGTATTTCTAGGGAAGAACATAAGCTAGTTTGAAGACAGCTAGTATATGTGGTGGTGACTAGCCTCGCTCAGACGCCTGCTCTCTATTCAAGCCAGGGACCTTCTTTGATAGAAAGCCGTGGACCTGACTGAGATGGCTGTCTGTGCAATGCTACCTCCATAATATCTAAAAACAACCAAGAGACCCCCAAAATGCGCTAAAGAATCCAGATCGCTTTCAGGATATAACCAGCTTTGCGATTGCACATAAATTAAATTCACCTAACAGAAATAGTTATTTGCTTTAGGAACATTAATCCGTATTAGAAAATAATCTTTAAATCAATTTTCCATATTTAAGACCCTAAAAAATTTAGCTTCCGCATAAAACTGTAAAATTTTCTCAATTTCTCAGTGATTTCCTTTATATCCTTCCTGACATAATATTTATTTTTGTCCTTTTCTTTTTAATGTGAAGAGAAAAAAAAAAGTCTAATGATCCACCACCTCCTAAGACCGAGAAGTAATAGCTCTTAGCTTGTGTCTTTGTGTACTCTTTTACAAAATTGCATAAGTAACTTATTTTATTAGTTTCCTGTGGTTGTTACTACAAATTAACAAACTGGATGACTTAAACCAACAGAAATTAATTCTCTTACATTTCTGGAAACAGTTTCATTGGCTTGAAATTCAGCGTCAGCAGGGCTGTGCTGCCTCCAGAAGCTCCTGCTGTTCTGTTTCCTGCCTCTTCTAGGCCTGAGGGCTGCTGCCATTTCTTGGCTAGTGGCTACATCACTCCATTCTCCAAGTCTGCATCTTCAAATTGTTCTATGTTCTGTCTTCACATTGGTTTCTCCTCTATGTGTCTGTGTTGCTCTCACTTCCTCTCGGCTAAACTACACTTGCAGTTGATTTGTTAGGACCCATCCAGATGTCTCAGGACAAACTCTTGTAGATCCTTAATGTAGTCATATCTACAAAGACTTTGCCATACACAGTCTATTTAAGTTAAAATTTGGGATGTTATAGATAAAACTAAAATCTCATTTGACCTCTAATTCCAATTTTGAATCTCCTCACAATCTCCAGAGGTGAATATCATGTTAATTTGCTATATCTGTCTATTATAGTAGTTTAAAAAGCCTTTTACCCTCTGTATATACCCATTTGTAGAAAATATATAGAACTATTTCCCTGTGTTTGCAGCTACATAATGTAAGCACCCCAAAGATTAACAAAATATTTTAAAGATGTATTTACATTGACATAGTTAAATATACTTTAATTCCATCTTAGATATGAGATGTATCTTATCCATTGCCTTATTTATAGTCATTTGAATTTGCCTAATGTTTTTGCTATGATGAATGTTCATAAATGTATGATGGTAGTTATGCCCAGATAAACTTCTTGTAAGGTGTCAAAAATGCATTTAATATATGTAATATCCCAAAATTGTGATTCTACCTTTAACGTATCTGGAACATACCCATCAATATATAGCTGGGAGAAAAATCACCTAACACAATATCTATTTTATGTTCTATGAAGAATATATCACATGCAATTAATTCGTTAGGAAAGTGTTGCCAACCCTATAGAATTGGAACTGTGATACATTTTAAAATGTGGCAGGAAAGAGTCCACTTGCTTATTGAAACTAGAAAAAAATATCCCTGTGGCTGATAGGTTAGAATCAGAATGAAGAGGGTGACATTTGGAATAGAACCAACAAAGGGGAATTTTTCATATTCATGGGCTTGCCATAGTTATTAGAAAGTCAGTGTGATCCGTACAACAACTTTATGGGTTAGACATTTTTATAAATCCCACTCACAATTGATGGGTCTGAGGCTGAGAAAGAGTAAATGGCTTGTTCTTAGACACACACCTGGTGAGTTGCAGAGAAGATCTTGAACTTTGATACTTGACTTTTCTTTTTTGCCTGAGGATTAAACAAAAGAGACATAAGGTATAGTACAAATGGAGAAAAACAGGAAAATAGGTTTCACTTAGTTTCAAAATGCTATCCCATTTTTTTTTTTTGGTTGGAAACATCCTTATTCCAGATTATGGCTAAAATGTATTTATTTTCTGGCAGTTCCAGGTTTTTTTCTATCTGGTAGAATCTGCGTGTCTGAAGGCCTCATGGGATGGCCAGAAGGAGGCTGAGAACCGAGACAGTCAATTTTAATGGGAAACAGAAATTTGCCTTGAAGGAGGTTGTGATCCTGTGGCCAGGAAGGTGAGGAGGGTGAGGCTGCCAGGGCTGGGCAGGTCTGGGGAGGAAGCCTGGCTTTACCTGGAGAGGGCCAGACACGTCTGGGATGGGAGGAGGTCAAGGCAAGACAGCAGAACGAAATTGTGATTCAAGTTTCTTTCCTGCCTCATTCACCTCATCCCGGCTGTACTAAATTTTCAGAAAATCATTGCCAAATACTAGGGTGACATGCGTGGTGGGGCATTTCTCTTCACGTTAATAGATAAATCTGCTGCAGTCACGATTGACAGGGGTGAGCTGAGGTGGGGCGGCACAGGCCGTAGCTGCTGCCAGGGTTTCGTTCTACCATTAATGGAAAACAGACCTTGAAGCACCTCTTGCACATGCTCAGATTCACTGCAGTCGGGTTGTCAGGCATTGTAATGGTATCCTTTATTCTGTCTTTATATTGTATGAGTGAAGACACTTTCAAGAATGTCACCAGCACGTTTCTAACACACTAGGGTGCATGAAGACTCTTCGGGGTTGAAATTGGCTCCCCGTTTGTTAGGACAGGATTAGCTGTCAGTGTGCACATATATTTGCATGTCACAGACCTGTTTTGTTGTGACCCAAAAGGCAGCTAGAAGTTTTATATAGCAAGGCTGAAATTCTGTGTGAGAATGGCCTCATATTTGGCAAAGAAATTTTTACCTAAAGCTAAAATATAATGGAATTGCAGATTCTGTTTCAATTTAATAATTTCATGTCCTCTAAAACATGCACAACTTATTTTAAAAACTTGAACTATCCCCTTCTAAGATGTATAATACTTGCACATAAGTTCCTCCTAATCCATTGTTTTCATTGAGTTCTACCTACTTGGAAAATTTTCATCCCTTAATAATTTGTTCTTATTATTAATTTATATCTTATTATTGTCATATAATCTTCATGAATCGATTACATGAGAACCAAAGATGAATTCAAACTGAAGAAAAAAGAATACAATTTTTATTAGACAACATGTTAAAATTAATTAATTATATAAAAAAATTTGAGGCAGGGTCTCACTTTGCAGTTTATGCTGGTCCTGAGCTCATTAGACTTAATTTAGAAACATTTAAAAAGTAAAAAGCAAGTACCCTAAATTCTGAGATATTATTTTCTCTAATCATATAATGAGCTACATTATTCATCTGCAGGCTCTCACTGATGAGCCAATAACTACTCATGAGATATTGTGATATTTAGATAAAAAGCTGAAACGATCCATTTGAGTGTATTTTGGCATTTTGTAACTTTGCCCAGCTTGATTGTAAAGGTTGCTTTCAGGGAATTTACCAGAATCCTATATATTACATTTCTGGATGATTACTTACCTACATTATTTTTTGCCCCTTAAGTTGAGGGGACATTTAGTAGTTAAATATATTAGCAGTTTACAGTGAAATCCAGAACACTAGCTTTTCTAATCCAAAAGAAATGTTTGACAAATGCAAAAGCACTCTTCAATTTGTTTTTAAACTAAAGGGTTTGTTAATTTAAATAGTATTTGCTACTTAGAAAAGTCATAATTTTCTAGCATCTGGCCCAGTATGGTCTTGGCTCATATCCTATACTTTTCTTTAATTGTTGGCTTGAACATCCTTGTATAGTTTAAGTCCATTCAGTTTCTAGTAGGAAAAAGCTTCAGGGTATGAGAGGAAGATTACAATTGTGTTCTTATTTTCGTTGTAGAAAGGGCCAATTGTGAAGTAATTTTAGGAAAATTCTATCCCAGGCTCTCTAGGTTGAGTATGAGGTTAAAGACCCGACGATCAGCTGGAGATATATATATATATATTACTACATATTATACATATATTATTATATATTATACAATTAACTGTCACTTATCTTTGCATTCTGTAAACTCTGATTTCTCTTGAAAGCAAAAAAATCCTTAAATTTGCAAAAGTAAGACATAAAATTAAGTTTATGTCTTTATTGAATATTGTATATTTTAGGAATAGCAATACAACTCCTCATGATGCATTTGAAAATCAATTTAGAATATTTTATTCAATGGAAGGTTGAGTTGGCAGCAATTTTAATTAACTCAGTTTCTTGAAAATTCATTATATTTGATTTTTAAAATATTACATACATTAAGCTTCAAACAGGCCGTCTATTTAAAAATATATTACCCTTCATGTAGAATACATGAGATTTTCTTTTCTGAAAGGTTGTTTGCTTTTGGAAACTGGATTCATTTCTAGCCTGCACATCCTATAAAATAATCAGAAAGGGTCAGATCCAAAGAGGCAGAAACCACTGATTAAAAAGCCCAAAGAGATTATTGTCCAAGTTGTCAACGGAGTAGTATTTCAAGAAACAGGGCCTGGGAAGCGGGTTAAATGCAGCAGAAACTTCCAGTAAAACAGAGATTTAAGAGCTCTCATTGCATTGAGCAATTTAGAATTCGCTGGAGATCTTCCTGAAATCACTTTATGTGGAGTGCTGCCGTTAGAAGTCAAATTGCTGAAGCTGAAAGAGAAAATGCAAATTGAAAAATTAGAGACAAAGGATCGGGATAAATTTGAAAGTCCCGTTGTTAAAGGAAGTGAACAGGATGCCAGAGGAAATCACAGGGCTAAGGGGGTGTCTGTCCTGAGGAGGAAAGTCAGTTGAGCGCTTCTGTCAGCAGGGTGAGAGTTACATGGTATTCATGGTGCATATTCCAAAGACTATTTGAAAAATCTATTCCCACCATTCTTTATCAAGTTTCACACAGCTGAAAGTGTTTCTTGTTTCCTATTCTTTGGAAGCTCGTACACTTGATAGTGCTTCTTAGGTATTCAGCTGACCTTACCAGAAGTCACCTGTGATGAGGTTTTCTGCATGTGTTCTTTACCTTGTATATTTTTTCTTCACATATTCGTCTGTTTCCCCTTCTAGGTTTTGTCAGTTGTTCTCCAGGAACTTCGAGGTGATATTACTTTATGCATACAGATTTGAATTTTACATCTGCTGCGTTGCCTGAGGCTTCTACCACATTGATACATCTTTCTTTATCTCTAGCAATGCTTCTGCCTTAATGTTTACCCTGCCTGACACAGTTAGATAAGTCCAGCTATCATTAGCATTGATTTCTAATCGTTGATATTTTCTTGGTATATCCTTGTCTACTTTATGTATCGCTAGTCAGCATATAGTTATTGAATTCACTCAACAGTCTTTGAGTTTTAATTGAGGTAATTAGATCTTTAACATTAATACAGTTATCAGCATATTTAGTTTAAATTTATTATTTGTTGTTTTCTTGTGTCTTATATTTCCTTTCTCTCCTTTCTTTTCCTTAGAGTTGCCCAAGTAATTTTTATCACTTGCTTTTTGAAAATTTGATGAGTAATAAAAGAATGAAAATTGTGCTCACGATTGGGAATTCTGGATGCGACGGAGTCAGGTTCTTTGTTCTTGCATTTAAAAAAGAAATCTGCAAAAATAACTCAGGATTCTTTTGAAGTTGACTTGGACAGTTTACCACAGCATTTTCTAGTATCTCCAAGGGAACTCAGTGAAAATCGTTGCGTGGAAATGTTCCCAAAAGATCATTTCAAAATAGGTATGGGGCTGTTCTACAGGGAAAATAATTGGGATTCAGGTTTAATCTTTGATCTTGTCATAGGTGGGTGGTGCTTATAAATTTTATTATTGCCACTGAATCATCAAGACCTTGTTTCTTTTTACCTAGTAATGTCTGCCTCATATAAATAAGGAAAACGTTAAGAGAAATTAAGTTAAAATAATCGTTGTGTTATTTCTGAAGTAAATAATTTTAGAAAAATGTGCACATAACTATTTTAACATGTTAAAGGCGAGTTGCTCTTTTGAGAACTTCAGAAATCCTTACATGACATTCATGTATGATTGTTCTTGTTTTATCTATTAAGTTGGTATAAGGATAATGTAAGAGAAAGGTGTCTTTCTTTTGACTCGGTGCTTTTTCCTGTTGGACTATAGGCATGTTTCTGAACTTGCATCTATCAAAGCATAGGAAGTGTCATTATATGTTGAAATTTTGCTTCTTTCTGTCAATCTGTTTGGATTACAGAAGACAATCATGAGTTAATGAAAACTTTAAATTTATTTATTTATTTATTTATTGGTGTCGGGAACAGAATCTCCTTCTGTATGCAGGATGGCCCTGAACTCACTATGTGGCCTGGGGTCTGGCCTCAAACACACAGCAGTCCTTCTGTCTCATCCTCTTGAGTGCTGGGATTATCGGCGTGTGCCACCACACTCAGTTTATGTGATGCTGCAGAATTGAATCCGGGGACTTGAGCTTGCTATGCAAGTACTCTCACTGCTGTGCTATGCACTGAGCCCTAAAATTTTGAATTTATTTTTGTGAGTCCCTGAGATCTCCAGTGTTCGTTGAAATCATCTTACTCAATTAAGGCACATTGAATTTGGATTGTGATACGAGCCTTTTCTCACACAGACTATAAACTTGGCTTTTCTTTCCTCACCTGTTGGTTAGCAGTTCACAAAATGCTCACAAATGGTTGTTTCTGTGAAGTGAAGTAACTCCAGTGTGTTTTACAGTTGTGTGGGAACCAGAAATGCTGTGTCTTATGGAAACTTTATCTTATGATAATAAAAAATGAAGTCAAGACAGAATATTTGGTTTTGTATCTCTGTTCTATCCTATCGTCAAAACAGACCAAATAACATAGTAGTCACCTGATGTATGAGACATGTGAGGACTCATAGAGCAGGGCTGAAGGCATAGCACAACAGTTAAAGCTGTTGCCTAGCATGTGCAAGGCTCTGGTTTGATTTCCCCCACCACAAAAAAAAAAAAAAATACTAGCTGTATGTGTTTGTGCACACCTGACATGCCAGCACTCGGGAGACTGAGGAGGATTGCCATGAATTTGAGTCAGCAGCCAGCCTGGCTACCACTGAGTTCAGGAACAGAATAAGACTTTGTTTTTGTTTTTGTTTTTTAAAGCAATCAGTAAAAAGAAAACGGGTATTTGAATTTACCTCCAAGCACAAAATGTTTACTTAATAATTACAAATCTAACACTTACCATGGGCCAGAACTTGTAAAAATCAAATCCCAAATGTGCATTTATTTTTTAGCTTCCTAGCACCCCTAGAAGTTGGACACTATTATCATCCACATTTTACCCAAGAGAGAAGTTAGATGTTCAGAACGGGGGGATTTAAGTCCTCCAATTTGTGTTCTTAATTGCTCTGCATTTTATAAATGACTATGAATTTACTGCACTGTAACTAAAAATTGACAGCTTGGTAGATCTCAGTCTTTATGATGAGTTCTTTGATTTATGAGTATTCAGCACACTGACCTGTTAATATTCACAACTAATAAGATTAATAGTAAGAAATACGAGGACAGAAATATTACATGATTCATGTTCATATCTGCTGAGTCTCTCTCTCTCTCTCTCTCTCTCTCTCTCTCTCTCTCTCTCTCTCTCTCTCTCTCTCTTCTTCTCTCTTTCTGGCCCAGGTTGGTTCTGAGCTCACTATGTAGCCCAGATTAGCTTTGAACTCATGGCAATCCTCCTGCCTCAGCTTCCCCAGTGCTATGATTACAGGCGTGCACCACCATGCCCAGTTTTATGTGGTGCTGGAGAATTACACTTAGGGCCTTGAGCTTGCTAGGCAAGTGCCTTTACTACAGTATCATTTCTCCAGCTCTCTGCTTACTTTCTTAACAAGCCACAACATAACCATTTCACATTGCCTAAACTGACAGCTATTGGATTCAGGGTAAGTCTCCTGTATTAATTATCTCTGGAAGGTACCACTTCTGTAGCCCACATGGCCAATGGCACAGCCTGTTTGGCTAATTGCACTGGCCCTGCTATACAAACCAAAATTCTTTAGCTTAAGTCACACCTATGGCTGCATTCTATTAGGACAAAGGGATACAAGTTAAAATAACAAAGGAAAACCAGACGTAGGGTAGAAGTTATGAGAGACAAGGTGCAAATATTTAGGTATCCTCTTTCAGTAGGGTCACATAGGCGACTGTGCATAATTGTCTCAGTTAACAACATGCGACTCATGCATGGACAACCAGTAAAGCTCACTTGAGCCTTGGTGTCCACGGTCAGTACTGGGGATCAGCCATTGTCCTAGTTATTTGTTGCTGTGACAGAATACCCAACGTGTACAACTTCAGGAAGGAAAGCTTTGTTTTAGCACACAGTTTCAGAATGTCTCACACAATTCATTCATGAGAAGCCAGCCATTGCAGAAGCACATGGCAGAGGACAGCTGCTCAGGGGACTGCAGACAGGAGCCAAGTGAAAGTGAAGCAAAGCAGGAGTAAATCCACGTCTGGAGACTCAGGCGAGGCTGGAGCTTTCCTAGGAGGAAGCTGTAACTGTGTTGCTTCTTGTTTTCTTTAATTACTTCAAACTGCTAGTCCGGGCCCCGACACCCAGAGTGGATGCCCCACCCTCATTTGCTCACCTGCAAGTCAACACCTGAGAGCTCTACCTTGGACAGACCTTGTCTCCAACAAGTTGACATACTCTCTCCAAGACAAACCCCAAACATCTGCCTCTTCCACTCAGAACTCCCCTTCAGGTAACACGTGGTTTCACATTTATCCCTCTACATCCAAATACATGAGGCTTTTGGGGGATAATCCAGACCCACACCATAGCAGCCGTGACTAACTTTACTTTCCAGGTCTTCTTGGTCCAACAGATATTGGGTCCTAGAAGAACAAGACCAGGCATTCAACATGAATCACTGGATAGTGGAAACCTTAAGGCACAGCTTAAGCGTAGGTATACAAAGACACTTTTATCAGGAAGGATATTCCAAATGCAGCCACTGAGAACTTACCTGAGAAGTATGTGGGAGCTACTGGGCTACGTGAGCCTCTTGCACCTTCATGTGTATGACCTGATTCGGGGAAATAAAAATAAGAAAAAAGACGTGACACTACTTTCAAGAAGTCTGTGATGTAGCTATAGAAATAAAGTGAATGACATCATACAATGCAAAATAATTAAAGGTTGAATTTTGGACTATCTATCTCCAGATCAGAGGTTCTTAGAATGATGGAAAACTTCAGGGAAGATGCAATTTTTTTTTTTTTTTTTGAAACTGGATCTTTACTCTTTAGTCCGGTCTGGTCCTGAAACTCACTCAGGATAGCTTCAAACTCCTCACAGTCCTTCTGCCTTAACCTCCTGAGTGCTGAAATTATAGATGTGTCCCACTGTGCCTATAATGCGGTGCTGGGGAATCGAACCCAGGGCCCTGTTTTAACCACTGAGCTATGGCCCCAGCCTGAAGATGTGAAATTTTATCTATGCCATAAACATTTGAGTCAAGAGAATGAAGGTTTTCAGGAGATGATAAAATAGTAAACTGAAACATAGAGGTTTTGCTAGCACCAGTGGCAGTGGTACCAGCTTAATGAGAACTTAGAAAAGAATAAAAGCAGTATTGACTTCATAGGGAAGGATCAAATGAAGGAGGTCCAAGAGTTGGACAGCAAAGCGACTGTGTATGTTGTAGATGAGATGTGCATATTTTTAAGGAAGAGAATGACTTTATTAAAATACATATGGAGGACAGGTATGTGTCAGACACTGTGAAAAGTACCCGTAACAAGTTCCACAGCCACATCAGCTGTGATCGGGATTGTTATGTGTTTAAGAACTGGCTCCCTGGACGGGGAGGAAGAAAAGCCCTGATTTATAGTATTTGCTCATTTGGGTGGCGTGCAGACACTGAGAGTAGACAAGCTACCCACAAGACATCACTGAATCCAGTGTTTGGGAAGAGATGCCCACAAGCCACTTTGTCCAGAAAGTGTGAGTTGGCTCCAGCACGAACTGGATAACCCCCACTCTCAGAAATCTCAGAAGTGGTACCTTTAGAAAGGTCCTGAAGTAAGTACTGCTGAAAGTCACTTGGCAGAGGAAGGAGATACAGTCAAAAGTTGTTTGTTCTGAGTATTCAGCAATGAAAGCTATGCTGGAAGGGTAGCAAGGCAACTGAGTAAATGAAGCATTTTAAGGCAAAAATAGTGAGATTTGGAAGGCAAACTATGGATGACAAAGGAAAAGTCAAAGGTTGACTTTAAACATAGATTCAGTAAAGAGGGAGGCCTGTAATTAGAACAATCGTATTCGCTGTCCCCTCTCCACTTCCATAACCTTTCACACCAGCAGCTGAGGTTCTTTCACTTCTATTTTGGCTTAATTTATGCCACAATCTGGGACTAATCCACGTGTATGCAAAGGAATTTTTTAAGACTTTATGAGAAGCAGCTGTGTGATGAAATGAATTGGGTCCTGGGTTCAGGAACTGAACTTACGGCTCTGCTACTTGCTATTAGTAAGGTCAGTTTGCCTTTAACTAGTAGCTCTTAGTTTCCTCATTTTAAAAAATTAGAAGTGAGTCAGAAGCAGAAGGTGAAACATCGAGTGGTCTCTCCGATATGAGAGACCCAGATCACAACTCCTATGGAAGTTAAAACAAAAAACGAAGTGACACAAGGGGCAAGGTGGGGAGGGAGGGAGGGCGGGTACGGGGAGGGACAAAAGGAGAGTGGGAAAGTCCTTGTCACCTTGACAAGATACTCAGGTGCACAAAATGCTAAACTTCATTGTAAACCTTAAATTTTGCACTTATACATATCAATAAAATGGGGAAAAATTAGGATTATGATACAATGTATGTCATTTTTCACTTTCATATAAACTATCTAATTTAGCTTTGTACAGAAGATTATTCAGATATTATTAATGTCTTTAATTACTCATGGAATAAGTCAGAGAATCTTGGTTTGCCCAGGCCTCATAGGTAATGATAGAAATAGGAATCCGGAAATAGGAATGTTATAATTTTAGTATTTGAATGTTGCTTACATGCCAAGGTTATTATACATATTAAACGCTTCTCTGTATTATCTCTGCTTTTCTCATAATTACACTGTAATCTCCTACATTCATTTAAAGAAACTGATGCTTACAACCTAGATTGTCCCTATTCAGAGAGCCACTATGTTCTGAAGCCCTTGTTTTCTGCCCAGCAAACTAGCTCTCTTCTCTTTTAAGGTATGATGTATCAAATATTATGAAAGAAGCAAAAATACTTGATAAAACTAACTCCACTGTGAGTTCTACATTGTTGTTTTGTCACTATCTTCAAGTTAATCAATTCTTTGATCTCATTTGAAATTAATCACTCAATATTCTAAGAATGTAAATAGTACAAATGGATTTTGTCCACTTAGTGTAGTCTACTGCTCTAAACCCAAAGTATAAGAACATATTTATTCAGAGCAAATTTTAATCAAAATATTTTAAGTTAAAATTAATACACCATTAAAACTAAAATCCTTGAGTTGGTAATACAATTATAAACTTAAGGGTATATTTTGCATTTAAAATGAATTATTTTCAGAATTTTTTATTATATAAAATTCTTTATGCATTGATGAGAACTATGAAGTTGCCTCTCATTTAAGACATTTGGAAAATTTTCTCTACAAATCAATAATAAAGTTTAAATGTTGCAGTTTGTAGGTTTTATTCCTTTAAAAGAAAATACCTGTAGGTAGTGCATGAGGAAAATGACATCTGACCAAAGACCACTGAGAACTTTGGATGAAAAATACCTGAACATTTAACAAAATTGTATTTTGCTTGCTTAATTATCATTTTTCCGATAACTCTAGTTTAATATAAATCCAAGAAGTATCTACAATTTTAAGTCTACATAATCATAAATTTATTTATAAAAATGTAGATGATTAGAAGTAAGTTAGGCAAATTTCTTCTTTTTTGAGAGAGTCAGAAAAGCTGCTCTATGGGAAAGGGCTGATTATGCAATGTAACTTCTGAAAATTCAACCTATATACTGTTAAATCAATGCATTTACTTAAGAATATTTATTTTCACTATGCAACTAAACCGAAATACCGTTTTTGGTTTTTTTTGTTTTTGAGATAGAGTCTTGCTCTATAGTCCAGGTTGGTCCTGAACTCACTATGTAGCCTAGGCTGGCCTTGATCTCAGGCAACCCTCCTGCTCAGCCTCCCTAGTGCTGGGATTAGAGGTGTCCTAACTGCAGAGCTACAAAACCAGGCCCCACTGAAATGGCTTTATTAGATTGTTTTGGCCAGATTTAATTAAAGCTTTTTATATATAAATAGAAAAGTATTAATATTGTGTGTGTGTGTGTGTGTGTGTGTGTGTGTGTGTGTGCGCGCGCTATTTAGGACACTAAAGATCCCTAGATACCTCATGCAACACAAAAGATTATTCCAGTGTATTTTCAAGGTTTTCTATGTGTTTGATCAAAGTAGAGAGAAATATTAAAAAGAAATGAGTTCTACCTAGTTAAAAATCAATTGTGTTCAAAATGCTAATTAAGACATAGTATATGGATTGTCCATGTGACAGCAAAACAAAGAAGAATGTCATCCTCTGCACTCAGGGGAGGAGGAAAAGGGAAGCATCACTCAAGGAGAAAGATTTTGAATGAGTTTACTTCAGACTCCTCTCCTATAGGAAGGCTTCCTTCTACCATGGAGCTGGACCTCAGTGAAACAGTCATAGAAGAGACATTGACAAAGCACTGCCTCAAAATCAAAAATGCGTTGAGGATGTAGCTCAGTGTGAAGGTCCTAGGCTTGATTCTCAATATTAGAAAGAGGAAGAGAGAGAGAGAGAGAGAGAGAGAGAGAGAGAGAGAGAGAGAGAGAGTTGGCAGACGGTGATCATCTGAGGATCTTAAGATATTAGGCTTTGTGTGGAAAGCTTAGTTTCCTTAACCAGCAGTACACATATAAACATTTTCTTTTTACATGTTTTTTCAGGCTTTCTGTCAGTCAACAGTCTTAACAAAGTATATCTATGTAATATTATCTTTTAAAAATCAGTCAAATGTAAAACAACATATCATATAAATCTTACATAATGTTGTTATTAAAAATAATCTAATTGGTACATTTTTCTTAATCCCTTTTGAGATTATTTAAATGTAAGCCAAATAATCTTTGGACCAGAAAAACTCCTAAAATTATCATTTTAACTTATAGTCCAAAAATTTCCCTACTAATACTTTCTCCAGAATTTAAACAAAAGAAACTATGGGACCTTTGAAACTTTGTAATTCTGCCATCTACCTATATCTCACCTACCTCAAGAACTGAGTAGGACATGTATTACAGAAAATGCTTGGGATCAATACCGAGGAAAGAATGCGATTGGGCAGAGTGAGAAGTTGACTCCCATGGAGGCACTCGGCCAGCCCTCCGGAAGCTCTGGCTCTGGGCTGATTCTTAAAATTCTCCTGAGTTGTGCTTCAGAAGCTGGACTTTATGCTACACAGAGGTCAATTGAGCATGTGGACCAATCTTAGAAGGAAACATGCCCCGAGGGAGACACTTTTCTGAAACCTCCTTGTTCTCACTAAACAGAGGAGATTACTGAGGGCTCTTTTCAGATCACACTCCCAGTGGCTAGGGGAATAAGCCCTTCTCCCGTGAACAAGGAGCTAATGTCCACAAGAACACACCTTTGATCTCATTCAGTTTAATTTGATTCCATTTGCACTCCTCCACCCATAATAAATAAGAGTGGAATGATCAAGCAGGTACATTCTTGCTTAAGCTCACAGTAGTTTTAAATTGGATCTATTTCTTGCAAGAACAGATTTGGTGCAACTTTTCTCCATGAACACACATATCTGTCTTCATACATAAGTGGCTTGAAACTTAGGAAACAAAGACAAAATAAAAATGAGAATATGATTTAAATGATGCAGTTTAGTTTATCACCACAAGGCCCCATGGATTGACAAAGATGGGAATACAATGGGGAGATGTTTTTCACAAAATAACCTCTTCACAACAGAATGTCTGGTTATGTTTCCTATTTTCCTCAAATTTATGGCATGCCAAAAGTTTGAGAAGAAGTTTTCTAAAATTCCTTCCATACCAAAAGAGGTTTCAGAAGTCTGCTTAACCACCTTGTTGTAAGTCTTAGTTGAGAAGATAAGCTTGTCACCAAACCCATGCTTACCTTATCAATCTGAAGCCAATTAACAATAGTTCAAGGAAGGACAAAAGGGATTATTGCGGTGTCCGGGAAAAGATCTTGAAGGGAGGGGACTATTTCTAACACTCCCATGTCAAGGAGAAGTGTTCTTAGAGAACTATTTAAAAACAGATTGAGCAAGACAGGGAGACTGGAATCTTGTTACCCAGTTGGAAATCAACAAATCAGAAGTTTCACTCATTTGACTTTGGGCTGCCTGGGAAAAGAGGATTGGAGAGGAATATAAGGCTCACAAGTCTATGAAAGGATAAAGAAAACGTGGTGCATGTGTACAATGGAGTGTTACTCAACCTTAAAGGATAAAACTGAGTCATTTGTAGAAAAATGGAAGAATTGTGAAAACAAATTGATATAAAATAAATCAGACACTGTCTTATTTCTAGTAATAAACTATAATATAAATAACTTAAGGAGCAAAATAAAAGAGCGATGGTAGGAAATAAGGAGGCTGTTTGGTGGAGGTCGGCAAGGGATCTGGGGGTCTAGGAGAGAAAAAAGAGAGGAGAGGGAAGAAGGGAAAGTAGGAATGCTTTAGAAGTGATGGTGTATCGGCACCAGTTCTACAAGATGAATGCAATAATTATCACCACCATGTATGAATTAAAAAATAGAGGATATCATCAGTGATGACTCAAACGCAGTTAGGAACCAAACACCACATTCCATAGACAATTTCATTAGCATTAATTTCTATCTGTGAAATCATTACTGACTTCTCAGATTTGATGGTTTTTCCATTCTGTGGCAGTATACGTCAGCAACAATTTACATGGCATCTGTATTCTACATTTGAACATGGAAACTCCTGTTTCTGTGATTATTAAAATTTGTTGTCGAAGATGACTGAATGATGCCTCCGTGGCATGGTGACAGCACAAGTAACAAAACAAAACAAAACAAAACAAAACAAAGAGAATTGAAAGGGGAAGAAGGAGGAAAAGGAGGCTGTACTGGTGGAGGATGAAGAGGAGAAAGGGAGAGAGGAGGAGGAGAAGGAGAAGTGACATCTTCACTCTTGGCCTGTGAATTTGTGTCTGTCCCAGCTGAAGAAGCTTAGCAGTGAGAGTCTGCACTGCGTCTTGTCTTCCTGTGACGGGAGCTTGAGGGTGACGGAGGAGAACAAGATGGAACTGATGCCTTACCTCAGAGAATTTGTTCAGTAGAGAAGCCCCTGGAAGAGTGAGAATTTCACTACACACCACCTTGAAGTCATTGCTAGATGACAATTAGCAGGCAAAAGGCAACAACTTCAAAGAGGGACTGCTGTGTGAGTTACAAATGCGTCGATCAGCCAGGCTCTCTTTTACCTTCCTTCGCCCGCCATGGATCTGAAAGCTGGACTAGAAAGGATTTCCTTCTAGTAATGCAAGTACTCTGGGGAGATTTTACTGACCCAGCATAGACTCCTATTTGTTGATTCCTACCTTGCCCGAGGACTGAATCTACAGGGGAAGGTTTTCTATGACTACAGCTGGAGACAGATTGCCTGGCTTCTCATAAGACTCTGCCTACTGATTTTATATCTGGGAAAGCTCAGTGAATAATTTCATGCCAGAGTTTTCTTATCTGTTCTTTGAGGGTAATAAAAATACAGTGTTTTAGTGTTGTTGTAAAGTTCTTACAAATCATTAATTCCACATCCTAGGATATTATTTGTCCTCATTAGAAGACATTAATATTCAATGTTAATCCGTGCAACCACAGCTTGCAATTTGTTTCACATTGAACTTGGCCAAGAATTTACAGTCACATAGTTAGAGCTTTAGCATTACCCTCCCCAACTTTTGCAAGGAAATTGAATCTGCTGTCTGGGTTCCCCACCATTGGCTAAGGTTATGATCCAATTCAAATGCCTGGCATTATACCATTTTCTTTCCTTGAGTAATGATTCTAAAATACTAGAATACTTGGACACCATTTGGGGAGCTTCTAAAATTCAGTATACATTTCACTCACAGAAATTCAGATTCAGTAGATCTAGGATGGAGCTCAGGAGGTGGCGTTTAGATTATACTTCCATAAGGACAAGCCTAGAGTAATATTGTAGCATTCTGTTGGTAGGATTCACTCATCCCCCCAGCTCCCACTTGAGTACTGATGTTGCCCTGCAATTAACAAATATTTATTGAGCCAGGCACTTTTACATGCATTGATGATGTAATTTTAAGTAAGATAGTATCTCTGTCCTAAGTAGTTTTCAGTATAAGAGACATATAAACCAACAGCACTTATAAAAAAATACAATCTATTGTTCTATTTGCTGAGATTTCTTCTTTTTCCTTTGTCCAGTTAACTCACCATGTTTCCTTCTGTGATTTCCTTGATTCAAATCCCTGTTGTTCTTTAATAGCATCACGTTTCTGTCTTTTGTATACACCATTGTTGTAATTTGACATTTTTGTGCTTATCTGTCTTTCTTTCAGAATGCTTCTTAGCACATAATTTGCCTGTGTTTATTTTCCTTTATAACCCAAGTATGCAGCATTCAATAATTATTGATTGACTGAAAGAACACTGTCTGGGATAAGTTCTATGACAGCAGCAAGTAAAAGGCAACAGAAAAGAACATAGGAAAGATATCAGAACCAGTCTTAGAAAGCCAAAAAAGTTTCCTAGAGAGAGTGTTAGTGAACTGCAACCTAAACCAAGGAACAAAAATAAGTCACGTGAAACTGTGGTGCATCAAGTGTTAGTGGTTTGGTGCATGGAACAGAGGCTGAAATATTGATTGCTATAAGCATATATATAAGAATCTAAGCCATAGAGTGAAGACTATAACATTAGCATAGTGCAAGCATTCACAGTATAGTGGTTTTTTTTTTAAGGAACCAAGGACAAGCTTCTGAGATAATAAGAGATAGCACATATTTCAAGTTAATGGTTTTCTTTATAGCCTATTCTTCAGAAAACTGTCAGGGTAGCCCAATTTTTTAATAAGTAGTGATGCCAGACCTTCGGATGTCTTAATTAATATAATAATGTGTTTGAGAATTTGATCAATAGCCTTGTATTCTCAAAGGTGGAGTCCATTTCCAGAAAGTCAGAAAAATGAAAGATTCATCAATATTGCCTGTGCAAACTTTGTCTCCTTTGGACCAAAAGTGACAGTCTATGGAGGCGAATGTTTTCAGAATCCATGCAAAACATTGATCAGGACTTTCTCCTTTAACCTTTTCAGTGAGACCTTAGTCCAGATGGGGTAGTAATGTTTAATGTCCAGATTTGGAGGCTTGGAATACATATGCATCTGGAATAGTGTTTATTTATTAATAAATAATTTATATTATAAATATTATTAATAATAATTAATAATAAATAGTATTTATTTATTTATTTTTTCCTTTCCCCCCATTTTATTGATATGTGTGTGTGTGTGTGTGTGTGTGTGTGTGCGCGCGCAAAATTTAAGGTTTACAATGGAGTTGAGTATTTTGTGCACATACGCATCCTGCCAAGGACACAAGGGCTTTCCCACTCTCTTTCTGTCCCTCCCCCCACTTTCTCCTCCCTCCCTTCTCCCCCACCCTAACTCCCCTATTTCACTTTTGTTTTTTGCTTTAAGTTCCATAATAGTTGTGATCTGGGACTCTCATATCAGAGAGACCATTCAATGTTTCACAGATGGTGCTGGGATGACTGGACATCCACATGCAGAAGAATGAATCTAGCCACGCACCTGTCACCCTGCACCAAAATCAAATCAAAGTGGATCAAAGACCTAGACATTAAAAGTGAAACACTAAACCTTCTAGAAGACAAATTAGGCAAATTTCTAAAAGACGTTGGTGTAGGCAAAGACTTTCTTGACAAGACACCAAGAGCAAAAGAAATTATCCCCGTTATTAACAAATGGGATCTTGTCAAAGTAAAAAGCTTCTGCACAGCAAAAGAAACTATCAACATTGTAAAAAGAGAACCAACAGACTGGGAAAAATATTCACCACCAACATCTCAGATAGGTAGCTCATAAGTAGAATATACAGGGAGCTGAAGAAAAGTAAGCCTACCAAAATCAAGGATCCTATTGAAAAGTGGGCAAATGAAATGAAGAGGCAGTTCACACACGAATAAAAGTACAAAAGGCCAATAGATGCATGGAATAGTATTTAGGAAAGATGCTTGCCTTCAATTTCTAATCAGTGGAAACTAAGGAAGGGGCCCACCCAGGCTTAGGACTTCTTCCCAGCTCACTACCCTACCATCCCTCACCTTCCGAGACTGGCAGGAAAAGACGGACGAAGATAAGGCAGAGATGGAGTGAGAAGGAGACTTGAGCCAACGGAGAGGTAGAACCTCTGCTCCAGACTTCAGGAAAGCACAACCTTTGTGAGTGCTGGAAACCAGGAATCACCAGGGTCCTTTTGTGGAATAGTCCTCTGCAATTTCCCTACCAGAGAACTTTTTATAAGTGGCACAGTATCATATGAATAAAAGTACTTTTGTGTGAATTAAAACCCGGGTCATACACCTACATGGTAACAAACGTTTTATAAGGTATTGAAGATAGAATATGCTCCTCCCAGAGCTCACTGCTTAGCTGTGAAATTGTTGCCAATGACTAACGTGTCCCTTGTGCTAAAGACAGCATATAAACATCTTTAGACTGAATCCATCCCACATATGCACTTGGTATGATTTTAACTGAGTCACTTAAAAAGGTTTTACCTGGTAAACTGGATTACCGAGTTCTCTAGAGAGGAAGCCATGAAGCAATTGTCTTATTTAGTTGAGGCAACCCCCCTACTGCCCATCATTCATGGTAATATGTCTGGCTACCATCTGAATGGTCCTGATTTGGTATCTACTTCCCTCCCTGTCACGAGTGGTGGTAAGCATGATTCTCCATCCAGCTTGTCCCAAGGTTGCACAGGAAGTCCTAAAGTTCAGTTGACCTTTTCCCATAGCACTAACTAGTTCCTCCCTCACAGCACCCATTGGTTCTCCAGTAGTAAAGCACCTGGGGGCCTCTTTGTAGGCCAGAACTTCCCAGGTAACCAGCTCATTCCATACTTGAGTTAGACACCTTTTCAAAAAAATTCATCGAACTTTTATTATGGCTTTTTGACAGGACAATGGCACTACCAGCTGAACAGTTACATGCCTAACGAAAGAAAAGTCAGCGATTTCCTGCAGAATAAGCATGCCTGTCTCCTTTTAAGGCTATTTATTTTCTGCCTAGAATAATGAGGCCCAGGGGCCCTACACTTTCATGGCAACAGAGACCACTCAAATGAGTCCTCACAAAACAAAGTTACACTTCTGTTCCTCACTGGGTAATGCCACTAATTCCTTGTCACACATGGAAAAAGAGAACTGTAACACTAAGAAGAAAATATTATAAAGAAATGAGGATAGTTATTGAAATTTAATTCATAAACACTAATAGACTCATTGATAGAGTAATAATAGAATATCGAACACTTTCCTAATAATCATCACCTATAAACAAGCGTTAAAACTTACAGAATCTTTCCAGAAAATAAAACCACTGGAGACCCTTGAAAAACTTCAGGTACTTACACTCCAGCCATTTTCCATAGCCTTGTTTTTCACTGCAGGGTGAGATGAGGTACTCTTCACCCCTCGCACACATTAGAAATACCAACTTGAAAGTATATACACCCAATTAGTTTTGATGTCACAGCACAATATTCTATAGTGAAGCTGAAAGAATCACTAAAAGGTGATCTAATAAGCAAATGAATTTCAGTTTTGCACATGCAACCCTTGACAGAAGTTTTTAAACCTAGTATTCAGCTAGATCGCATTGTGTTGCGAGGCTTTGATCTAGAAGATTTCTTCTCTGTGGTCCAACTTAAGATGAATGAAAGTCACTCGCTTTCATCTCCTGTGAGCCGTGCCCCCTGGATCATTAGCTTGGCCCTGCTCCTTTGTAGGCTCTGATGACTGTCCCTCTCATTGGTTCCTGGTAAGGATTCTTTCTTCCTTGACAAACCAATTCCTTTATCCATTTCCACAAAAGAGCCCAGTGTATGTCACTTCACATTTGTCAAGCCTAAACCACGTAATCTTTTTAGCATGGGCTATTTTACAGCATCTTCCTTGGACCTGTGCCTCCCCATCTCTAGCTCACGCTCCCAAATTGCTAGCAACGGAACTACCCGATCAGGAAACACTGGGGAAACCTTGAAAAAGGGCTCGAACTCCCACTGTATCTCATTTCCGTATGTACGGAATGTTCCACGAGGGGCGCAGGGCGGTGCACTCAACTGGCTAGATTATCTGTAGCTTCAGAATTTGGGGCAGTTGTGCTTCAGATTTAACCACTAAATTTATAAGATCTAGCTATCTAAGTCACTGATTTAATGATACTGAAAAATGGTATAAATGTTACTATGAGACAGTTAATATTTATGTAAGATGGTACTTAATCGCCATGGAAAACATTCTCTGGTGTCAAGGCAGCAGGAAGGGAAATTGAAAAATATCGTTGCTTGCTTTTGGATATAGTTCCACTAGTTTATTATTTAATCTAAATCCTTACTAAACTAATTTAAAACATGTAGCTAATAATTCACTCTAATTGTTTTCTGGGAGAATGTGCAACTTATTCATATTTAAACCCAATTTAAAAATACACATTTCCTAGAAAGTCACAAAAGTCTGGAAGAATTATGTAAAGTTTAAAATTACATCTGATTAAAAATTGTATCAAATATCAATTTGACTTCTTAAGATATTAGTGCTATTTTTTAAACAAAAACTTCACAGCCTATTTGTCAGATAAACAAACATCGTTGTCCCTTTGAAATAACAAATTGGCAACGTTTTTCTCTGTAATCACTGTGCTATAATTCATTCTCTGTGAATATCTCTCAACTTCTATGTATAAATTTGTTAAGGAAAATGTATAGAGATCTTTTTGAAGTTATATTACACTTGATTTTATAAAAATGACATGAGCACAACTTATATTATGTACTAGCAACCTAAAATTAGCCAATACAAATCAGAAATAAATGCCATCAAAAATGTTTAAAAGCTAGAACATTGCATTTGTTCTTTTGTGCTTACCTTAAGTTACTGAGTTTTATAGTCAAATTATAGACATTCCATATCAAGCTTAACTGAAAGTAAAATTTTCTGATCAACTTGTTAATTACGAAATGTAAGAAGTTAGAAGGAAATGTTGGCAACCCATAATTTATTCATTACAAAGCTAATAGTTCTGTTACAATTACAGGCTAGTTTAATCCAATGATTCTATAAAATTTACTTAGTTGAACTTCAAGAGTATGTTTCTACTTTGATTTGTTTGATTAAAAACCTGTCTGTTTTGCTGCACTGCAATTCAGTTATCTTCCCAGGAATATATGCCATTACCAGTGTACTGGAGGGCAGGGGTCAGGCAAAGTTTGTTAAAGCTCAGAAAATTCAAGGTATCTCCAAGTGTTTGACTACTGAGATTTATTGTGTGAAAATTTCATATGATTTTTTCTGGCCATGTTACAGATGTCAGAATAAAGCATTCCTAGGATGTATGCATTTTCTTCCAAAGAGATTGCCTTGCAAGAACTTATCATGTAATAGTACAGTCAACTGCTGTTAATTTTATTATGCTATAACCTGAATCATCTCAATGAATTAGAGACATTCAACATGTCTGAGAAAAGATAAAAATGTTTATGCTTACAAAATACAAAACCGTTAGTGATTCAGTTTATGTGTATTGTTCTGTTAATTATTCCCTGTGTTTTAACAACCTTTGAGAGCTATCCATAGTCTGATTCATGGGCTACATCAGCACTTCTTCCTGCCTCTGCACAAGTCATCTCTTATCTCCCTTTCTAACATTCATCTTTAAGAAACAACACAAGACAGAACGCTTTGTGAGCGTGAGGGTTCTGACTTATTGGGAAAGTTAGTGTTAGGATTGAAAGAATACTAAGTGAAAGTTGTTTGTTTTTAGGCATGTCTGAGGCCTGGGTTCATGCTAGTTCTAAAAGGCCTTGAATTCCTAAATCCAACACTGAAATTCCCACAGAGACCTCAAGGACAGTAGGCTCAAGCTCAACACAAATGAACTTCTTCAAGGGAGGTAAGAATCTTGTTTTTTCTGAGAGAACTAAGGAGGGGTTGTAGGATGGCCAGTGCTCATTAGAACCAATGTCTTCAGACTTGATCCAGCCCCCACTGCTTCTATACCACGAAGGCAAAAGAAGTTCTCGTGAGCTAAGAGAGGAGGAAGGCTGCTGAAATAGCCCATCAGAACTTACTGTCTCTGGGTACTTTCATTCTTTTCTGAATGGATAGTGATGTTGACTTGAGTTTAATATTGGGCATTTTATATTATTAATGCTTCATGATCAAATGATTGATGTTCAGTGGTACAATGATACATACACATGTACATATATGACATATCTATATATTCATTAACAGATTATTTATGTAAATACACTGTAAGAAAATTCACTCAGGGCAAAGATATTCTGAACATAACATCACATAAGCAAACTACTAGGATTAAGCAATTTTGGCCAACAATGTACATGTCACTTTATTGTAAGTGGATGAGAAAGCAAAAGAAGAACAAAGAAAAAAAGAAAAGAAGCAGGGATAAAGGACTGTGCATGCTGACTACAATTACACACAGAGAATCAAACCGTGCTATAACTTGAGAAGACACTGATAACCTTCTACTTAATCCCTCATTTTCTACTTGAGGCAACGTGCCCTAGAATGGTTCTTAATCTTAGTTATATATTTTACTTTTTGAATTTATTGATTTGGAAAATTTCAGTGATTCTGGGAGAAAAAATGATAAAAGGTAAGATGATCAGTGCAAACTGGGAGCTGGGCACAATTTTTATTTCTTCATGACCTCCAGTTCAGTACCTAGGGGCTGCAGACTTTTATTAACTTGCTTATTGTTAATCCAATTGTCTCATATTTCCCTTAGGAAGCTTCCTGAGAGCACAGATTGCGGCTTTACATCTGTGTGCCTGTTCTGTTCTGGGCTGCAACATCCCTATCAGTCATTCTGGAAGGGAAGAAGTCCTTCTTCTGAAAATACACTCCCACTTCCACGCATCTGTGAATTTTGCTTCAACTTGTCCTTTCCCCACATCCTTTCCCTCTTTTTCTTCCACGTATTCGGTTAGAACTCTGCTTATTTTACAGTATACAATGCAAATGCTAATGTGATGATGATGTCCAATTACTCCTAATAGAATTTAACCTTTCCCACTTTCTGCCTTGAATCATGTTTATTGCTTAGAAGTCTGCTTTATTTATTAGGTCACAGAGCTCAGAAATGAGTGGATGAGACAAAGGCAGGGTCGTGGTGCAGAGGAGTCTGGGAGGCAGACTTATTGCTATTTCAGCCAGAGATGCTTCATTCTGTAATATGGGCTAATAAGAGTTAATACTATTTCTTTTATTTTTTTCTTCTTCAAAATTTTTTTCAATATTCTTTTTAATATAATTTTATTGTGGTAACAAATCACATGAGATAAAATGTAGCAATTTTTTTTGGTAAATCCATGAATTCCAAATTCTGTAACACATTAGAACCATGGGGTTTGGGGAATTAGTGAGCGCTTATGTCCACCTCCTTGCCAGAGGCTCACTCCTTTCCTATCTGACTATTGCCTCTCTTTCTATCCTGCCAATCATGTTGGGGCCTATACTATTTTTCTGATAAGATCTTAGAACTGCTAATAACCATTTTAACTACTTAAAAGATTATCTCACTAATTTCTACATGTAGGCAGACTTGGAGTAAAGAGTTTTCCCATAAATGAAAGAAAAAAGAATTTATCCAGTGAAGTCATTAAGAACAATAGTATTGTACTTTAGTCTAAAACACAGTGAACAAGCTCAATATAATACCTGACCCTCAGTCATAAGTGTTAAATTAGGAGAGTGACAGCACTTGAAATGTGGTAGGAGGGGCAGGGGATGATATAAAGACCAAGGGCCCCTTCCATTGATTTATGAAGAGGGGTGGTGAGGCTTTATGGAGTGGAAACTAACAGATGGCTCACACTTTTTTTTTCATTCCCACAATCACTTGTTCTTGAGATATTCTTGGAATATACATTCTGTACCAACATAAATACAGCAAGGGTCTTTGAAGCTCCAGTGGAGCTGGATATAAATAGCACTTGGGATTCTAACATAATGACTCCTCTCAGCATCCCCGATCTGCAGATTCATAGCTGTGGGTGCTGCACATGGTGCAGTTTTCATTCTTCATACAAGATCATATTGCCAGACATGGTTTGACAGAGGCTCGGGAAGTCACAGAGGTGGTTGTAAGCTTCTAACCTAGACAGCAATGATGAGACCGTTACTCATCTGCCTCCCAAACTCGTTCCAGTGAGTCATGAGTTGGTTTTCTCCAAATCCATTTAATAAACATCTGTCACTCACCTTTTTATTCTTAGTCAGGAAAGGTTTAAAAATAGATCATTATTTTTAAAAACTGTGTATATTTTTAAGACTTATTTGTACTTGATCCTGCTTGAAAATATCACTGAATGGGACTTATAAGACGCATACTCGGGCTGGAGGAATGTCTCAGCAGTTAAAGCACTTGAGCAAGCACTAAGCCAAGTGCTAAGTACCAGAGTTCAATTCCCCAGCACCACATAAGCTGGGCGTGGTGGTGCACGCCTGTAATCCCAGCACTCGGGAGGCTGAGACAGGAGGATTGCCATGAGTCCAAGGCCAGCCTGGACTCTGAAGTGAATTCAGGACCAGCCTGGACCACAGAGTGAGACCCTGTCTCAAAAAAAAAAAAAAAAAAAGACACATACTCTACTCCTTAAGTCCTTGCCTTATTAATTTTGTTTAAGATGTAAGACAGATTGCTATAAATTCAATAGTATTGAAGGTAGAACTCGAGACCGAATAACTGTAGCAATCTTCTAAACTAATCGTCTTCAATGCAAGAATCATATAAAACAATGTAACCTTCATATTTTTCCACTTTTGTTAAAACATTTCCTTAAAAAGACATGTCTCATAAGATAGCCAAAGCATTATCCAGGATAACTAGCCACATTTTCCTTTATATTAAATGACAGTCTGTCCCAAGAAACAATGTTACAACAGATCAGTTCTTATTTAACCTTCTGGGAAAATACAGAAGTTTAATTTCTCTCTCCAAAATGTCTTTTAAGTAAGTGAAGGTACATCAATCTCCCTTCTGAAGGCTTTTCTCTTCTCTATGAAGCAGACACACTCCATTTCTCATCTAGTATGAGATCCTGCTGGGTTCTCACTACCCCAGTCACATTTTCAGGAAACATTTTTCAATTTTCCAGTCCCACTCTTCCATTAATTATAATTTTTTTGTAACTGATTCTCTTTATGAGCTCAGATATTTCAAGGGATCCAAGGTCTTCAGTTTTAAAACCTAACACATAAAGACAAGAGTAATTATGAATGAAAATATTAGTAATTAAAAATCAATTCATGTAATGATTATTTGTTAAATCTGCTTACATACTAGGCATGTGGCTAAGCACTGAAGATGCTAAACTAGGTAAAGATACATCTTTGAGGGTTTTACAGGTTTTTTGGGGGGTGAGATAAATAATTGCAGCACAATGTGTTTGGGGTTCTATTTTTAGCAAAGTAATATTTAAGACAAGAAAGAGAAAAGAAGTAAAAGAGTAAGGAAAGGCATAAATGAGATTATTTTTTTCTGTTAAGTCTCAAATTATGTGAAGAATTTGAGGAATAAATTTGGATAGCAAATTCCAACAGAAGGGGTAGTTCATACCAAGCATTTTTAGTGTGATGTACATGTTGAAAATGGAAGACGAAAACTTTTAAAGGTAAATAACTCATCAATAAGGCCATGCAATTGGAAAATCATAAATTATCTCAAATAGAGAAATGACATATGAAGATGGCAGCCTTTATGATATAGTAGCAGATGGAGAACAAAATATGGAAAAGGGTGAAATTAATATAGTGAAGTTGTCAAGAGTTAATGAGCAATGTATGGAATTAGGTAGTTATTCAATGTGACTTCTAGATTTCTGAATTAAGTGACTATTAGGTTTGGTATTAAATCATACTCAGCACCTAAGAAACAAGAGTTAAGAATAAAGATAATTCACTCAATGTTGTACACATTTGAGTTTGAGATATTTGTGAGGCATCCAAGTGAAGCCATTTAGTGGGGAGGAAGAAATGCACACCACAGGAGAAAGCGAGGGCAGAGCTCAGATCTGTAATCACGTAGTCACTCACATATCCCGGTAACTCTCATGGAGTGCCTATTGTACACTCAGCATTGTGATTGTTGTGGGCATTAAAGTCTGGGTATTGGGTCAAGATCGCCTAGGGGAAAAATGAAGAAAACATGGCTAATGCTCTAGGAAACACCCATATAAAATAGTTAATAGAAAAGAACTAAATAGATTGAGAATGGTAAGAGTTAGAATTCAAGAAATTAGACACTATCCCAAAGAAGGCATCAAATGATGTTTCAAGGCATTGTAAGAATATGATAGGAACCTGAACCAGTCAAATTTATTTTTCTCTTAGTATGCTTATTAGCATATTTTTACAACATATAACAATTACACCAGTCCTGGGGGATTGATACATACCTGTGTCACAGCTGAGAGATTTTTGCTCCCCCTTCCCCTCTTCCCTCCCCATCGACCTCCAACCCCAGCTCTCTGTCACATCCAAATGCCTGCCTTCCTACTTTCTATCAGCTATTTTTATTTTCCTCTTTAAATTATTTATATTTTGGATTTCTTATATGAGAGTAACCATGCAATATTTAAATTTCTGAGTCTGACTCATTTCACTTGGCATTATGGTCTCAATGTGCATCTGTTTAATTAGATTTCTACCAGGAATTCTCTGGCATTTTCTGGCTCTCGTGTGACTGATGAGAAAACGGGGGCAAGGGAAAGATACTTTGGAAGAAGGTCCCCAAACACAGATTGAGACTGGAGTAGAAAAATACAGTTTCAGTCAAACTGCAGCAGGTGGCTGGAGGAATGCCTCCTGTACTCTGGCCACCTGTGTTACCGCTAAGAAACCTCAGCTGCGTGCCAGGGGGAAAAGAGCTGTTGCTCTAGTTCATAGAATGGAGCTTCTACTATGAGATAAAAGGTGGAGAGGGGCTAGAGGCACAGGGGTTAAAGCACTTGCCTTACAAGCGAAAAGCCCTGAGTACAATTCCCCAGAACCACATAAAGCTGGGTGTGGTGGCACATGGCTATAATCCCAGCACTCAGGAGGCCAAGGCCAGTGGATTGTCCTTAATCCAGTGAGAACCCTACCTCAACAACAACAAACAAAAACAAACAAGCAAAACGAGTAGTAGAAAGGCTGGAGAGTAGATTTAATGGGGTTAATGGGGAGCACTCACTCGTGTTTTAAAAGACATTCTCATGCGTCATAACTAGGTGGTCACGACTGCAGTGGGAGAAGTCCCAGAAAATGAAGGCAGAAGGAGCTTGCGGTCGGCTGGTGGAACAAGTGAGAGGTAGGAAAACAGAAATATATTGGAAGCTTTCAAAATCCTGAACCAGAAAAGGGAAGAATAAAGGTCTTATCTATAAGAAGATGTAGTGCCAAGGGAATTCAGATGAAACAGATTTAATGATACATGTAGGCAGAATAAAGAGTGAATAGGGCAGTACAATTTTTTAATTGGAAATTGAACTCAGGGCTTTCACATTGGGCTACATTCCAAATCCTTTTTCATTTGAGAGATGATCTCATTAAGTTGCCTACGCTGGACTCAAACTCATGACCAAGTTTCTGCTATTATACGTGTGACCCTTGGTGGCCAGGTGAATAGGTAGACCTGATGAGGACAGAAAGGGGCTGAGGTCCAGAACGGGGGAGAGGAGTTACTTGTGACATGCATTCCTCCTTGTGATCAGGCTCTATATTTATGAGACTGACATTTGTGATAACAGAACAGAAATCAAGACACCAGGAAGCTTGGCAGCATGACGGTCCCACAAAAGACCGTGGAGCACTCACCACACAGTCTGATGCAACCCCTATAGTCTTCAGTGGACACAAATACCTTGCCCCTGGTCCACTGGTTAGCAGAGGTTTGCTTTTTTCTTTCTTTCTTTTTTTTTTTTTTTGTGTACAGGTATCATTTTCAAAAGTCTCAGTGTGAGTCACTCCAGACTCCTCGTTGTGCGTCCGCAACTTTTGTCTTATTTCACACCTTAGTTTCACACCTTAGTTTCACACCTTAGCATCTCTGCTTTGCTCTCTGATTCTGTTTTCTGTCTCTCCTAACTCTTTCACAGTATGCATCTTACTCAAGGCTCGAAATTGTTGGCCTCTCTCTATCCACCTACAGATGGCGAGATGGAAGCAAATATTCATGTACTAAGCAAAAGCTGTGAGCAAAAGAAGATCTCCCTCTGGAGGGAGTATGGTAGGGCACATGTTCCAAAACACCACTTTTTTTTTTTTCTGCAAGAAACAAACCATTGATTAAACCTGACGCTGCATTTTTGGACACGGTGCTTGTAGTATAATGAATTTTAATTTAAATGATATCATAATATTACATTGTGAACAGATTGAATTAAAATACTCAAAAAAGCCTCTGAGTAGCCAAAGCCATGGATAGGGTTAGATTTTGTTTTTGTAAAATAACAGTGCAACATTGTGGATAATAAAGTCAGTGAGAACAGTGTAGCCTGTATTTGTAGCTGGCACCATAAACTGGCTCTGGTTCTGCTTCACTTAACTTTGAGATGAAGCTTTGCCTATGCTCTCCTCGTCCTTGAGTTTATCTGCATCTTTTTTAGGAAAACAAATGATTTCTGTCCAAACTTAATTACAATTTATGTGCAATAGACTTACTAAATTGCTTCCAGATCTGCACATTAAAAAAAAAATAAGCGGGCTAGAAAGTAATATTTTTCTTATAAAAAGAATCTTTGTTTTGGTCCAAATGTACACTTTCTTTAGCTACATGTGTTCAATTAATTTTCTCCCTGTCTGAAAATCATGCTTAGAAAACCTTGAAAGATTTAGTACAGACATTGCTGTAGGCAAATATAGCAGTGTTTAATTGCTTTTTCCATCCACTATTACTTTATCAGAATGAAAATTTATCTGTAAAGATTGCAAAAAAAAAAATAAATAAAGCTTACTGGTATGGGAATGTTTTGCCATCACTGAAAGTAGACAAGGCAAATGCACTTTCCTTCCCATTTCAATCGCCAGTGGCTGCCTTAGGGCTGGATTGAGAACAATTTTGAGGTTGGGGGCACGTGGCTTTTGGACAGCTGTCTGGTTAATCATCTCTGCTGTCTGCATGGAATGGAAGGCTGTGCTATGGAGATTCCATTGCATTAAATTCCATGTCAGCAATGAGTTAGTGGTATTCCACTTTTAAAAATCAGAGCTACAATATAATTCAGAGTGGGAAAAACATCTATAGTTACATATAATTTTTTGATTTTCTAAGATACTGGCTGACCAATAAGTAGCTAGAGGAATGTGAAGTGAGAAAAACATTCTCACACGACCTAATACTTCCACTACTTTGGGAGCTACTTGGACATGGGATAATAGGGCTATCCTCAAGAATGGGAGTTACAGTAAAAATCCTGGTAACAAAACCATAATGATGTGATACAGCTTATACATTCAAGTGTATAAAATTTTAACAATGGACATTCTCATGTGGGCAAGGATGTGAATCAAGTGGAATTTCATTACTACTGAAGTTATTATAAAATGATAGAACCATTTTGGAACATTTTGACTCTTATAAATGAACATACATATAGTATGTGACTTGATTTTTAGATTCCCAGAAATGTACTCAATAGAAAAAAGTTTGACTACATTGAATGATATGAACAGACTACTTTACAGAAGCCCTCATTTTTGAAAGCCTCAATTGAGTGACTCTCCAAATATCCATTAAAAAAGAATGAATCAATAAGTTATGGTATGCCCCAAAACAGTATACTACTCAGCAGTGATAAAGAACATATTAATAAAAATATCTCTATCAGTGGATCAAAAATCATTATGCTGAATTTTAAAAGAAGATTTAGAAGATAGATTATATATTTCAGGATTTCCAATTACATAAAAGACCCCTTAGAACGTGAAAAGTGATCTGTAGGGACAGAAAACACTTCAACTATTGTTTAGGAGCAGGGGTGAGGGAATGGGTGGATGACAGACAGGCTCATGAAAAGTTTAGGCGGTGATTGAGTTGTTCGTCCTGATTGTGGTGAAGGTTCACCGGTATATAATGTCAAATCCAATCAAATTACAAATTCTAATTATGTGAGTTTTATTGAGTTCACTTATATCTCGATGTCGTAGTAACACTATATGACTATCCCTACAGTTCTAAATAAAGCCAAAGCAAAACCTGTTTTCTTTCTGGGAACATGGAATAAAACATGACTCTAAAGCTTGAATTTGTAAACCAAGAAGAAAAAAAATCTAAATACACCAATAGTGAGTCAGGACACTCAATCAGTAATAACGTTTCTCATCAATGAAAGCCCTGTAGATGATAGCTTAACTGAATGATTAATGCCAATCCTTCACAGACTCTTGAAAGAAACTGAAAAATAAATACTTCCCAAACTTGTTTGATAAAGCCATAATTACCTTGCTACCAAAGGCTCAAGGACAATATAAAAAAGAAAAGTTGCAGGCTAAAGTTCATGATGAAGATAGAGGTAAAAATCCCCCCAAATACTAACAAATTTAGTTCAACAGCATATGAAAATATGACCAAATCATGGCCAAATAAGATTTATTCCAGGGATGTAAAGGTGTTGCAACATTAAAAACTTACAAATAAGACATACCACGTTAACGTAACAAAGCATAAAACCATACAATTATCTCAAATAAAGAAGAAGCATTCAACAAAAATAAAAAAGTATTCATGATAAAAAAGAACTTCCCATAAATTAGATATAGAGGCATTTATTTCAACTTAATACAGGCTCTATATGAGAAGCCATGTGCTCATATCATAATAAATGGTGAAAACCTGAAGCCTTTTCCTCTAAAATCTGGACAATACCCTTACTACGTCTATATAATCCAGTACTGAAAGTACTGGCCAGACCAACCAGGAAAAGGGAAAATATTGGAAAGGAAGAAGATAAATCATCCCCATTTGCAGACATATGGCCTTTATAAGTAGAGAAATCATGAAGATTTAACTAAAAATGGTGAATAAAAATTCAGTAAAGTTGCAGGATATAAAATCAACAACAAAAAATTAGCATTTTTTAAACTGAACTAACTGAAAAATAAGAAAACAACCCCATTTATAATACCTAAAAATAATAAAATAATTAGGAGTAAGTTTCTTTAATTAGGAGTAAGTTTCTTTCAAGTGAAAGATCTACATACTGAAAACTATAAAACATTGAAGACTGTTGTGGTTAGGATCTGGAGTGTCCCCCAAAAGCCTCATGTATTTTAATGTTATGGATTGTCTATGGAGACACGTAATGTTGGTGGATTGGGGTCTGGCCTGGAGGGGTGGATTATGGTTGTTGGGATTAGGGACCTGTGAGTTAAGACTAAGGGTGCAGTTGTTGGGATTAGGGGTGTGTGACTTAAGACCAAAGGCTTGTGAGTTAAGACTAGGGGTGTGTAGTAGCCACACCTTCGATGCAGGAGAGACTAAGACTGGGACTTCCACTAGTCTTGATGAGTCTCATTTGCCTGCCTGTGTGTGATGTCCTGAGAAGCTGCCTCCACCTCTGTGTCTCTGCCATGTACTTCAATTGCTGCCGGCCGCCCCTGAATGGACTGTGACCATCTGGAACTGTGAGCTAAAATAAACCTTTCCTTTTCTAAATTTGTGCGTGTCAGGTATTGAGTCACACCAACGAAAAAGTAACTGAGACAAAGACAGAAATTGAAAAAGTGACAAATAAGTGAAGACATCCTATGGAAAGATATAAATAAGGGAAGATATATGATGTTCATAGACTGGAGAAATTAATATTGTTAAAATGTTCATGCTACCCAGAATGATATAAATACTCAATGCAATCTCTGTTAAAATTCCAATGGCCTTCCAAAGTCTTTTTTTGATTCCTGATATTTCTATGAAGCCAGAAATTATCCCAAATGTGAAATTTCCTGAATTCAAATTATACTACAAAGTTATAGTATCTGTCCTAGTTATTTATTTGTTGCTTTGACAGAATACCTGACATCCACATATTAAGGGAGGAAAGATTCATTTTTAGCTCAGTTTCAGAAGGCCTCACACACACAGTCCTTTCTTGGGGCAGCCCACAATGGTGAAGGCATGCGGCAGAGCCTGGAGAGCTGATCAAGGCATTGCAGACAGAAATCAACCGAAGCAAGGGCAAGTCCATGTCTCGAGACTCAGGTAAGGCCAGAACTATGATCATGTTTCTTCTTCTTCCCTTTAATTACTTCAAGATGCCAGTTGGGCCCCCCAGATCCAGAGTAGGGTTGGCCCTCCCACACTTCCTGGCTCAATCAATAACTCTAAAGAGAGAGGCTGGGCACCTCCCCAGTTTCAGCAAGTTGATACATGCTTTCCACGTCAAACTCCAAGCATCTGTCCCTTCCAGCAAGGCCCTTCCTCTCAATAACACACCATTTCACAGTTATCACACTGCATTCAAATATATAAGGCTTTTGGGGGACCTACCAGATCCAAACCGCAGCAACAACCAAAACAGCATAGTATTGACACCACAAAAGAAATATAAAACTTTGTAATAGATTAGAAGACACCGAAATACATCCACGTACACGTGGTCAATTAATTTTTGACAAACATGCCAAGAACAGACAATGGAAAAAAGAAAGTGTCTTCGATGAGTGGTGCGGAAATATCCCTATGCAGTCGAACGAACTTACACTTCCTTCTCATGCTATATATGAAAATCTGCTGAGATGAATTAAAGACTTCAGCATTAGACTTGAAGCTATAAAACCTACTAGAAGAAGACATAAAAGAAAAGATCCATGATATTATAGTTTGGAAATGAATCCAGAATCCCAGGAAATTGAAGCAAAAATAAACACAAGAGATCATGTAACAACACTGAAAAGCCCCCCCCCCAAAAAAAAATCAACAAAATGAATAGACAATCTAGGGAATCTGAGAAATATTGATTTAAAAAAAATTTAGTACCCAAACTGTATAAGGAATCCAATCCAATAGCAATAAAGCAAATAAGTCTATTAAAAATGGGCAAAGGACCTCAAGAGACATTTCTCAAAAGAAGACATTCAAATGACCAATGGGTATATTGCAAGATAATTATCATCATTAATCATCAGAAAATTGCAAACTAAAACCCCAGTGAGATAACACCTCCAACCTATTTGAATGTCAACTATTAACAAAGGCAAGTTAACAAGTGTTGTTGAGAATGTAAACCAAAGGATACCCTTGTACACTGTTGGTGGTGGTGTAAATTAGTACAGAAAATGTGAAAAACAGGATTGAAGTTTCAAAAAAAAAAAAAGCCAGAAAAACTAAAAGTAGAATACACCTACCATATGGTCCAGAAATCCCACTCCATGTGGGATATGTACTCAAAGAAAAAGAAATTAGTATGCCAAAGAGATCTTGCACTCCCACGTTCACTACAGCGCTGTGAACAATGGCTAAGATAGGGAATCAAATTTAGCATCCACCAGTAGGTGAATAGGTAAAGAAAATTTAGGAACAAAAGACAATTTTGTCATTTTTGATAACACAGATTAACCTAAAAGTCACTGCATTAAGTGAAATAAGCCAGAACATGGAAGGAAAAAAAGTACATAATTTTTCTTATATGTGAATATAAAAAAGTTGAACTTGGAAGTAGTGAATACACAGGTGATTTCCAGGGCTGGGAAAAGGAATATTTCAGTTATATAGAAGGATCTATTGTGCAAGAGTAACAATGCAGCACATTTTTGAAAACTGATAAAAAGAGATTCAGATATTATATTATAAAGAGTTAAAAAATTGGAAAAGGAAAAAGAAAACATAATTACTTTTTGTAATATATGTAATAGTTTTTCTATTAATTGAAGCTGAAAAATTTCCAACTTAAAAAGGCTTTTGGCAAGTAAACTGGAATTACTTTGGCCAAACAAACCCCCCAGATATAAAGATACATGAACATACACACTCAGAAAGAGAGAGAGAGAGACAGAGAGAGAGAGAGAGAGACAGAGAGAGAGAGGTGAGGAAATAGCACATGTTAATTAGCTTGATTTAGCCATTCTACAAGATACACACATTTCAAAACAACATGCACAAAATAAATACATCTACCTTTCGTCAAGTTTAAAAATAAAATTTTATTCTTAAAATATATTAAGAAAAAAGGCATTAAAAAGGACTAATTATATTTCCTTTCTTAACTTATCTGTTTATCTTGTCACTAAGTTATTACCTCTGTGGGAGGTAAGGAGTGTGTCTTTTGAATATCTATCTCTCACTAGACTTTTAGTGACATCAATGGGGTATTAATGCCTACTTAATAAAAACATTTTATTAGACTAAGAAAAAGTTGGGAGGAGGTTGTCTCTCTCTTCTTGATCAAGCTGGGTTGAAAACTTTAAAAAAATAATTTAAATGAAGGTTGGAAGAATAATATAGCAGTTAGAACACTGGCCTAGGAAGCACTGGACCCTGAGCTAGATCCCAGCATCACACCTGTAATCTCAGCACCAGTGAGAGGTTGAGGCGGGAGGATTTCTGTGAGAACAAGGCCTCCATGGTCAACACAGTAAGTTCAGAACCAGCCTATACTACAGAGCGAGATCCTGCCTCTAAAATAAAATAAAATAAAATAGAATAAATAAAAACTAAAGTTCATAAAAGCACAGTTAGACAAAGAAAGAATGAAGAATTACCCCAAAATACATTAATTGAACAAAAATGTATCTCCACTGAGAGCATCAATATTCCCTGAGGACATGAATTTATAAAAACCTTTCACCAAAGCAGAGTTTGGTGGCGCACACCTGTAATCCCAGCACTCCAGAGGCTGAGGCAGGAAGACTGCCGTGAGTCCAAGGCCAGCCTGGGCTCCAAAATGAGTTCAGGACCAGCCTGGGCTACAGAGTGAGACCCTGTCTCTAAATAAATAAATAAATAAATACCTTTCACCACAAACACACACACAGATACACACACACACACACTCTCTCTCTGTCTCTCATACACAAATGAACACACACACACACACACACACACACACACACACACACATGCATATACATTCTACCACTGCTACTTTTACCCTTGTAATAAAGAAGAAGGAGAATACCGGCGACGCTCACACTGTGTTTAAAAGAAACCTGCAATTAACTTTAGAACATGTTACTTTATCCAGGCTAGCTGACGGGTAAACAACTTTGAAAAAAGCCAGCTGCTCCAGTCAGGACCTTCATGCAGTCAAGCCATGAGACGGGGCTCAAGTTGCTCTGCTTCCTGCCTTGCACCAAGGAAACACACACTGGGACCCCAGGCCCCCAGCACAATTGCCAAGTAGAACTCCGTTTGAGATCTTAGTCACTTCAAACTTCTCTCTAAATTTCTCATTGCTTTCCTTTGACTGATGATTCTAAAACACAAACTCCTGAAGAAACCCTACATCAGAAACACATCTCCTAGTATCAACTTCTAGCAGCTGGCTGTGAAGAAGTCGGTCCCTTTTCATTTGCTGTCTTTTAATTCCTCAGGGAGGCAGTGGAAAGACTGAAGCTGCTGAATCTGCCTCAGAACAGAGGGTATTTGTGTACAGTTTTATGGTACACAGTACATCAGGCATTTCAAATTCCAAAGTGTTGTTATAATTTTTAAATAATACATCACTGAAATTTTGTCTCAGTGTAGAACATTCCAGTCCTCCACAAACATTTATGAGCTCCATTTTCCCCTGCTTATTAAATAACAATCTTCCTGGCACATGTATTGCTCTGTGCATTCCAGCCAAATAAACTACTGTCAGATAAAATTAGTTATGTTTGATGCATATCTCATGCAAAGTTATAAACAGGCTTAATTTGTACCTTCTATAAATAAGATCATTTGATGTGAGCATAAGAAACTTTGGTCATTTTGAAGTTTTCGATGAGTCTTCTTAATAATTTAATTAATGGGGACTTGCTAAGATGTCGTGCATTTGATGGTAGTAGACCCAGTGATACGATATTCAGAGGCAATTGTGCAGCTGTGGGAAGGATTATCAAGAGTTCTGCCCTGCTAACAGTTGCCACTCTGGAAGAGCGTGAAATACTCCAATTTTTTGCTCCTGATGAACACCATCATGTTACACTGAGCACCCTTAAAACAACCGTGATCTTTGAACTTCAGTGGCCATCCAGGCTCTGCCAAAATGAAAGAACACTTAAGTGGGGAAATTTTAAAATCTGCATTGCAAAATTATATTCTTAACATAATTACACTGAGAGGAAAAAAGGGGGGGGAGGGAAAGGCACTCTTCCTGTTCAACTCTCAGTCTTCTGAGACTCAACATATAGTATTGAGGAATTCAAAATTTAATTTTCATTCAAACTGCAAAGATTTTCTGTGAGGGGAGGGGGGGTCATCAGAGCTCTTGCTGATATTTTCTATTTTTGGTCCCACTCCCTACTCACACGTAAAACATGAGAAAAATAAGTATTACGCTCAATGCTTGTGGACTGACTGTCAAGTAGCTCTGTGAAACAGGTCAGGGAACTCTGCCTCAGTAAAAATGACTCCTAGGAGTCGACATCATCTCCTCAAAACACACTCCCACTGTTCTGTGGGATGCCAAACGCTGCTGAAATTCACCTAGGTGAGGTTCTGAACTGCCAGGGAGAGATGGCAGCCTCAGAACACCCTCAGACCACAAGCATGGCAGGAATGTGTCAGTTCAATGGGTCTCACTGATTCATACCAGTAGCTGCATGGTCGCTGAGCTGAGTAGCTTGCTGCTATCCATACCACGCTGTATCCCACTTCATTTCTTCTTCTTTTTTTCTATTAATTTCAGTTCAACCCCACTGTAACTTTTCTTTAAATTGGTTTCATGATGATCTATACAACAAAGTGTGCTAGGGTTGTGAGAGACTTTCAAAATCCGAGGTTTCATTTCGCAGTTGAAGAAATGAGGATCTGGGAGCTGAAGAGCTCAGCTGGTACTGCCGACAGAGGCAAGCCCACGGCTAGGTCCAGAAGTCTCTAACTTGCAACATGACGCTCTTTTTCGGTCAGACCCCACTTGCTCTCAAGGCACATGCCCTCTACTTTCTAAAATTTTAGGTAGCCGTACAACATGTGATTCAAGGATAGCAATAATTCTGCTTAAAGCAACATTTCCTCACTGCTGGCCATGCTGCAGGGAGTTTCCAGCATTAGCTTATCAAAAGAGAAAGTTTGCTGCTGCTCATGAATGGACACTGGGTCTGAAACAAGGACGTGCTCTATTTAACACTCCTACAATGGTTTTGGCAAGTGGATAATTCCATCCCTTGATTCTAACTCATTGGCATTCCTTAATCCCTCATCTCACAGATACAAGGACAATTATGTTTATGCTGTCTGAGGATATTTGTTGTCAATTGGAAGCATGTACAAGGGAAAGTCTTACATGATACTTTCTAAGTATGTAGACTCCACAGTGGCTCAAACAAAGAGGTATTTGTGGGATACTGTATTAAATAACTGAAAAAAAGGAAGGAGGGAAGGATTGAAAGAAGGAGGGAAAGAGGGAAAAAAGGAAGGAAGGAAGGAAGGAAGGAAGGAAGGAAGGAAGAAGGAAATGCAGGCAGGCAAGGAGGAAGGGAATGGAAGAAAGGGTGAAAAGACGGACAGTAATGAAGACTATGTAAAGAGGAAGAAAAAAGGCATGAGATCCCAAGCAACGAAGGTCTATCATAATTTTTCTAGCCTTGAGCGTTTCTTAACATAACCACGACAAGTTCTAAGGGCAGACAGACCCACATAGATTTTCTGAGACTAATAAAGAGCTCAGAATGGGAAGATAGTTTTATTAGATTAACAATTGAGCTTCTTTTACAAGTCCATATGTAAATGAACTTGAAGAAAGTTTTTCTAAACTAAAGATAACCAAAATTGAGTGACTAGGGAGCTCATGAGCTTTTTCTATTGCCAGAAGGTGTCCATATATGGTCCACACATGTGTTTTGTTTGTAAATGGATTTATGATTCTGTGTTGCTTCACCTTTTTAAGACAAGTAAAATGATGGGCTTATATTCTTTTGGAAGAAATGCTTGCATAGAAAGAGCTCACAGTAGGGACAGCCTTGTCGTAAGACTGACCTTTGTCTCTCTACATTTTACTGAGATAAACTCTGTTTTCTTTTGGACTATCATTTTAAAAATGATTTTCATGATGGATCTATCTTTCCTCGGTTGCACATATTTTGTCTTTAGAAGATGTTATTTTTTCCTCAAACATTGGCATGCGTTAGAATCACCAAGGGATGTCGTAAAAAAAAATCAAAGGTTCTAATACATTATGTTTGGGATGCAGCCTTCTCAACAAGTCCTCATTTTGTCAGTATTGCTGGTCTACACACCATACTTTGAGAAGCAACTTGTTAATATATTTAATTAATTATCTTCGCATCTTGTAGGCCTAGGAACTACACTGTGTCTTTCAGATACATAAATCTCCCTGCTTTCAGGACTAAATACAAAGAGTGTATTTTTCCCTAAGTAATTCTTCCCCGTGCTTCTCATAACCCTCAGAGGTGAGGGCCAAAAACAGCTCCAAGATGTTTTTTATCTACAGTTGGGGATGGGCTCAGAACTTAAGAGTGGCTTTGAACATGTCTATTGTGAAAAACAAAGGCATTGTAAAGATGAGAAAATAACAGTTCTGGGATTATGTCAAGGCTAACATGAGGAGCACACCTCCTACCAATAGAGCTCCAAAGAAACAGAAAACAAAGACACAGGCTGCACTAACCAGCTAATCAGGTAGAGTTCAGTACAGAAAGAACCAAACATATATTTTTAACAGAGATTTTTTTTTCCTGTTTTGTCAAAGTTGTATGCCAATTGGTAGTTCTAAAGCTATACTAAATGTACACATATATACATGTATTTGTGTGTATATATATATATATATATATATATATATATATACACATATGTGTACATATATACACATATACGTGTATATATACATATATATATAATTTTGGAATACAGAAAAAATAAGATAAATAAGTAAAAACCCTCTCTTCTACTCACTATGTTTCACTTCCTTTTCTTTATTTTTTACTCAGAATTAAAAAAGAAACTCTTCGGCTTATAATAAGAACAGCAGAAATGCTTGTGATGGATTCAGTCAATGTGATTTTATGACAAGTGTGTTAACTGAAATCTGTAGTTACAGGTTTGAGAGCAAGATTGTCACATAAATGAAATATGAAAGAGCCAAAGGCCATATTAGATCCGTTTGCATACTATATTTGGTAAATCGGGTGACCATCAGCTAAATATTTATTGAAAGTGTAACTGTGAGTCTATATATACACAGTCTATTCATTTTACTGTAGGGCTACAGCTAATCATGCATTTGAGGATTTGTCTGGTGAGATGGACAATTTTGACATGTAGATAGGAAAAGAATGAAGGCAAACCAGAATTGATGGTGTTAGGGTTGAATAAGGAGGAAGAGCAGGAAAGCAGAATCTTCACTGGTGCTCTTGCTAACCAGATGGATGATGACAACCTCTGGTTTGTTCTCAAAGTATGTTCTGCCAAAAATCAAACCCCAAAAAGTGACATCATAAACTTGGTGTGATTGTGCAGTGATGGAGAGATAAGTCTTAGAAAGGTCTAATAAACAGATATGACCAATTTCTTTTTTGAGCTGAATATTTGACTACATTTCTATACATTCTAAAGATTAATAACTAAGCAATCCATTATTTTTTAAATATTTTCAAAGTTAAACTATGTTGAAGTTGTTTTAGTACTTCCTATACTATAGCTGCTAAGAAACTATTTTATGTTATTAAATTATTTTATAAGATGACAGAACAAATTCAAGTTTAATAATCAAATGAGAAAACTTACACGTGTTTAATAATTATAGACTATGTCTTCACAGGCAAACACAGGTGGAGGTAGGTTGAAATGCTCTTATTCATAATCTCTGTTTTGTAAGGTACCGAGTCACTGTGTATGTTTGATATACATGTGCTTCCATTAGAATGGCTGTGTATGTTGAGTGCAGGGGACAGAATTAGCACTGTGCCATACCCTTTCCTACCCAGCTCGACTGTCGTCTATACAATCCACACTCAGGCACCTCACAATAAAATCATGAAAAATCTGCTACAACTCACATAACAATGTTAAGAATGTAGGGATTGTGTGAGGCTGCATCACCAGCTGCCCAGGACCTCATGAGGCCAGTGCACCATGGGTCACTGAAGGGCATTTGATACCTTTGAAAATTGTTTTCCTGTTGAATTATAAAGTGGTAACTGTATTGTACTTTCATATTTTCTGCTTTCACAGAGTTTTATTCTTTTAAATATATTACGACCAAATGATTCTATTCCTTTTTTTGCCATTATTTTAAAAATTGGTTTTTTTTAATGTTTTTCAATACTTAATAACAACCAGCTTGAGAAATTGGTGCATTTGCATATAACATCTTGATCATTTTCACTTCCTTTGTTCTCCTATTTTTTCTCTCCTTTTAATTTTTTGATACGCATGATCTACAGATTGATCAATATGTTAATAACACACAACTTGGAAACTTGTGACCATATGTATCTTGTTCAAACGCTTTTCCCCTCCCTACTAAGAGCTCCTCCTCTTCTCCCATACTGACATTCTCGGGTCTCTTTCCTTTCCTCCTCCTTTGCCCATCCTGCTTCCCTTTTGGTTTTGTTGGGATCTTTTTGTGCAAGTCTCTGCTGCAGTCTCATCTAAAAGACACCACTGTACATCCAATCCTTCATGTTCCATCCTGAATGACTTTATTCCTATAAGAACAAGCAGCAAACTGGTGAAAAGCAACAAAAGCAGTTTTAAGGGTTGCACAGACGGTCTGGCTGATCTCCTGGCCCACTTAGGTCACATGGGTGAGCTGCTCTCTTCTAAGGCTTGTAACATCTTTGCAGCAGTTGACAAAGTAAGAGTCAGGGGATCTCAACATGGACTTCCATTTCCCTGACACTTCCCTCCCATTTTAGTGATCTGTATAAGCGCAAAATTTAAGGTTTACAATGAAGTCGAGCATTTTGTGTACATACATATCTATTTTTTATCCAAGCACATGTTTTGTTTTGTGTGTGTGTGTGTGTGTGTGTGTGTGTGTGTGTGTGTGTGTGTGTTGTATTCTCCATTGGTGTCATACTCTTCATAACCAAAACAAAACATATTTTCAGGACATAAAACATCTATAAGATTTTACTGGCCACATTTTTGATCCCTTACAATAATTAAAAGGAATGATGATCCTGTTTTTTGGGAGTATGAATGACCGAAACAAACACAAGTAGATCCGTTTGAACAGTTTATCTAAAATAATTCAAAAGAAGGCGACAGAAAGTGGGAGGCAAGAGAGGAGATGCAAATTAAAAGAGACAGAAGGAAGTAGAGGAGAAATGCCCCAACCCTTGGCTACGATGTGGTTCCAGTTTAAGGGTTACTCCACATATTTTAGAAACATTTTAACTGAGATGTTTCCTCAGTATTGGAGGGCAGGTCCCCGCTGTGGTAATGGAAGCACACCAGCAACACAGAATATTATTTTAAGATTAGAAAGACATACTATTGACTTATTTTACATCTACAGTTTGAGCACCAAAGCCTCTTACTCTCACATACGGAGAACTACTTTTATGCACAAGAGGTATAGCCGTACTAACTGGAAAGGTCTTAGGGCAAGAAAAGTAAGAGACACACTCTGAAATTGAGAACAAAAGAGAGTAGTAGTTCTCTCTAGAGTAGTTTTATATTTACCCCATTTGATACAAATTCACTCTAGATCCAAAGGGAAAAATAAGTATACTCAACTCACAAAATTCCTGACTTGAAATGCTTGACAATCCTGGGTAGTAACCTAGCAGGTTTGGGAACCTGCTTCTCTCACTATGGTTTTGTGCTGACTGATAGCATACAGTAGGCATGTGTACCTTGAGCATGATTGAAAACTGAAATACAAGATACAAATACAAATATCCTGTCTTAAAAACTTGGGAGTGAGATAGACACAATTAGGCCCTAACCTGTCATGGGCCCCTGTGGTCAATAGCATGCAGAATAGAGCTCTGTGTTTTTTGTGACATGGTAGTGGGATGTTTCCCACTATCATGTGTTTATGAAGTTGGAATAAGTTTTTATTTTCTTGATCAGTATACCTAGGATATGCAGAATGCTTTATCTTAAAATAAATCATTTTTTTTTTATTTTCCAATTACCTGTATTTACTAAATAGCTGTTTAAAATTATTTAGTACTATTTTCAGAGCATAGTGGATGCTTATGTTTTAGTAACAGATTGAAAATGGATATTTTTCTTGAAATCACAGTTTTCTGCTTGTATAAGGCAATTTTATTTAAAATAGTTTAAATAAAATATACTATATAAATAGTATAGCATAGTATAAATAGTATAAAATAAACTATACAAATAGTTTAAACAAAACATAGTGTGAAAGAGACATTTTAGAATTAGTAACTAGTACTCGTGTCTTTAGGGTTGACCCTGCGATGTTTTCTCCAAATCGTTTCTGTTACTTTAGAAATTGGTCGGATTATTTTCTGCACTTGCATTGCTGCAGGACCTTTGGCTGAGGTCAGCTTAGTCCTGGTATCTTGTAGGCTGCCAGAGTTCCTTGTTTAGGAAGCAGCTGTTCCGCTGTAAGCCAGTATGATTAGTGTTCATTAGCCATCCATGGTTTGAGGGGAGGCACAGTTTGGCCTATTAACTTTTTTAATTTGATGATATCCATGTAAAGGGAAAGCTCTTTCCTTTCTAGAATTCTGGTAGAACAGCATGTATTTAATCCTGCTTTCCAAAGCTCCTATGTGCGTAAACATTCCAATGATGTAGGCATCTTTTATCACACACAATTTGAACATTTTCCCATTATTTTATCACTCTGTTTCATTTTGATTAAAGTATTTCTTATTTGTTTGTTAAGCAGTCCTGGGATTGAACTAGGCAAATACTCTTCCACTGAGCTATATGTCCATTCCTTTCTAAATTTTAATATCAAGATAAATTCTCTCTAAATTACCCAGGCTGGGCTCAAATTTGTGACCTTCTTGTCTCAGCCTCCTGCTTGGAATACAGATATTCACTACTGTGCCCAACTAATCCAATGACATACACGTTTGGAAGATGTAAAACTTCTTCATCAAATAAGAATAAAGAAAAATGACATTGGAGGTGTTTTGACTTTAGGAACTCAGGCCTGCTTTTTACTTTTTAAAATTATAATAACTGATGAGGTTATATGGTGACATTACTTTTCTTTATTATAATATACATTGTGTGAATGTCCATTCTGTGAACTCAGTGAACATACACTAGCAAATAGCATCTCATATTAAGAGATAATAGATTTCGAAGTCCTCTATACTAAACAAAAAGAATTATTAGCTCTCTTATTTAATAAAAGGAAAACACTAACATGTAGATGCTCACAGTGGGGGAGACCTCATGGCAGGAAGCCTGGGACTCCTGATCTTGATTCTTTCTTTTTCTCTGACGTACATTCTCTATGTTTGGACACACCATGGTGCTCTAGGAGCAAACAGGTGTATGGACACCCTCTCGTCTCCTCTCTCAAATATTTTTGCATGTCCACGCTAATATTCTGTCTATATGCTCCATATTATTGTCACATTTTAAAAAGGATTTTGCCTATTTTGTGTCCCTAATATGTAAAGAACGATATATCAAATGTTTATAAGCATTTTATTTTTGCTACTCATACCAATGAGTAGCAACATGCACTACCCAAATGGCAAAGTGCATTGTGCACTGTACATCAGCTGGTATGCAAACATCAAAACCAAACCCTTGCTTCTTATCAGCCATAAACATATTACCAGCATTTATAACTATTTAAAACTATTTCTGTCACTTTTAACTATATTGTGTCATTGTGTAAGTATGCAAATTCATAGAAAGCAAGGGCTTTGGACGGTTTTGTCCACTAGGAAGGATTCCAGGACCGTATTCCTAGCACCTGACACTGGTTAGATACCCAGTAGACACTGGTTGAGTGGATAAATGAATGAATGAGTAAATATTACTGATCAGTATCTCAGCAACTGAGCATGGAAGAACCGTATCTTGCTTCCAATCAGTTCATGTTACAATTTGAAAAATGGATTCAAAAGGATAATATAGTTTATAGTAAAGCTGCGGGGAAATTAATGGTATATCTAGAGCTAAAATATCACCTATTAGTTTTCGACTGAGGTTGTTTTAAAAGCACTGTAACTATAAATAGTAATCTTTTTTTGTTTTGATTTGGAGATGCAGAAATTCTTCTCCTCTACATTGTTGAGCCAACCAGAAATCTTACTTAGAATACACTGTTGTAATGCAAAGGGACAGGAGCCAGTGAATGTAAATAGTTCTGATCAGAAATGTATTTAATTTTTTTCTATGCAATTAAAGTCAGTAAAATATGATTTTGATTTTAATTCTCTGAAATTTTGGCATTGGAATGTAAAACAATCATTATATTTCTTCCTCTTCCACTCTGGTTTAGGGATGTTCTAAAAATCAGCCTATTTCTGTTTTGCATTTCTTCTGTGAACACTCTGTCTTCTTTTCAGAGAGGGAGAGTGTTCCAGGGATTGTTTAAATATTACTTGCAATTATTCGTAATTTTTTCAAATACTTTATATTATTATACAAACCCCCACGCATACAAATTTGCTCCACTGTTTCTTGATAAATCGTACCCAAGGCCTCTTTGAAAGGACATTTTTTATTTCCATAGGACTTGTGTTTATTCCCTGAGAAGAAACACAAATAATGTTTTTATGCCTTAAATAGTACATTAAAGTATCACTTTGTAAATTGTTTACTGTTTTAGTTACTTTCCCATTGCTGTGACAAAATACTTGATATCCACAACTTAAGGAAAGGAGATTTTTTAGCTCATGGTTTCAGGTCTTACAGAGACCATGAGCTGCCAGCAATGGTGGCAGCACATAGCCGATGCGGGAGTGCTGCTCACGAGCTGCTCACAGTGCTGTAGAAAGAAGTCAAGCAAAGCAGGAGCAAGTCAAAGACCGGACACAGGTAGGTCTCGGGATGAAGAAGTCGCAAAAATGTTCCCTCTTCCTTTCTTTACTTAGTTCAAGCTCCCAGTTGGGCCTCCCTACAGCAAGGGTGGGTGCCCCTTCCTCATTTCCTGGCCTACAAGTCATCAACACACACCTGAATTCTCTGGCCTGGGCAACCCCAAATCTCAACAAGTTGACACAATCCCTCCCAAGTTCAAGGGCTCCAACTGTCTGCCCCTTCCGTCCAGGCCCTATCTCCCAATTACACAGTTCCACAGTTATTCCACTACATCCAAATACAAGAGGCTTTTAGATCCAACCCGTAGCATTTACCATCGATTTACAGTCACTGCTCATAGGCAAGCTACAAGAAAAAGACCCCTCAATCATTTAGATCCATCTTTCCACATGTAATGACAGAGGAGATTCAAACAGAAAAGCAAAGTTCTAATCTATCTCATGGTAATTCCTAGATTGCGTGAATTACATTTCTTTTCTTTGAACCTCTGCTAAATAGTTCAACATTAGGCCTTTGAAATATACCCTGAACTGTTTGGAAAATTGATAAATTATTGTGATATTCAGGTTAAAATTAAAGAAGTGATACACAGGAAAATACCAGTTCTGTAACATTTTGAGTTTTGAATTTGATTTGAGCTATCAATATTTGAGAATAAAACCACGATGATCTAGTGCTAGCAGGACAAAGTCCACATCATTCCCCAAAAGTCAATGCCTGGAAACTCAGGCAAGGCTAGAGCTTTCCTGGAAGAACCTGCAACTATATTTCTTCTTTCTTCCTTTACTTAGTTCAAGATACCAGTTGAACACCCAGGATGGGTGCCCCTCCCTCACTTCCTGGCCCACAAGTCAGTAACACAAACATGAAAGTCCTGCCCTGGGCACCCCAATTGCAACAAGTTGGCGCAGTCCTCCAGGTCAAGGCCCAGGCACTCATCCCTCCAGCCAGGCTCCACCTCCTAACAGCACATGGTTCCACAGTTATTCCACAACATCTACATACACGAGGCCTTTAGGGAACACTCTACAGCATATGCCTTCCTTGGTAAGCAATCTAACAAATGTATTAAGGTCAAAAACTGAGAATTGGGGCCTGAGGGCACAGCTCAGCAGTTAAAGCATTTGCCTAGGAAGAGCAAGGCCCTGAGTTCTACTGCCCTGCACCACAGAAAGTGGGTGTGGTAGTGTACATCTCTAAGCTCAGCACTCAGGAGGCTGAGGCAGGAGGATCGGTGTGATTTCTGAGGTCAACCTGGGCTACACTATGTGTTCAGGACCAGCCTGGACTACAGGGGGAGATCCTGTCTCAAAAAACAAAACAACATTAAAAAAAAAAAAAAAATCCAACCTGAGAATTGTTTCTAGCTCACCAGGGTAGAACAATATCTGGCACACAGCAGGATCTCAACCATTGTTTGAAAAGTATTAGGCACATGAAAGAAGTCATTAGCCACGTGGATCAAATTATTTATTATTTGTATTACTTTGCTAAATGAGAAAAGCATGGTAAATGCAGAGACTCCTCCCATATGATTTAAATAGCTTCACTTCAGGAAACAATAAAAAATTTTGAGGAATAAGAAATGTGGGGGAAAAGCTAACACTGTTCCAGTTTTGCACGTTTAAATAAAATAAACATCTGCGATTAATTAGCAGCTTGAAATAAAGTTCAAAATTAGACAACCTACTACCATTTGTTCTTATGAGAAACCCTGGAAGTTGACCGTGACCTACTGCCCTTAAAAGTCTTAGTATTGTCTTTAGAGTAAGAATAAAGGTCAAGGGCAGTTGATTTCAGTGAACTTAACATTATATTCAAGCTAATCTGGAGGTAGGTTAAAATTGCAATATAAATGAGATTTCGCCACGTGTAAATCATAGTGTTTTATTTCATTGTACCCTTTCACTCACTACCATCCTTTCAGCTCATGTCTCTTTCAGTTCATGTCCTACTTGCTGTAATAGATGAACTTCTCTAGAATTATTTAATTCACAAATGGAACAGACTTTGATTTTGTGGTGGAGATTTTGGGAATCACCAAAAACCGCTTCAGTTACTTAAGTACAAAACAATTACTTATCGTATTTGGAGAAAACCATGAAGAATCTATGTACTTGAAAGCCAACACTTTGGGAAAGATGTTATTCTTGGGAGGTATGTGTTTTTGTGTAAAAGAGAAAAGCTTCTACCCCCAAATATTGCTGGTAGGTCATCAGCAGACCAGACCACGTTAGAAAAGAAGCAAAAACATGACTTTTTCCAACTTACCCTAGAAAACATGAACAAAAGAACGAAATTACACTTCACACACTAATATGACTTCATGTTGGCATCCCATAAAAAGTGTAATTTAAGACTAAGTTAGCCAGTCTTAGGAAGTGTACTGTGCTGTCCGTTGTTTTTCTTGTCTGGACTCTGCAGCACAGTAGGCAGGTGCAAAGGGATTTCCTTCCTGAAGGAGTGCATATGTTTTCATTTTCCACAGGTAGAGGCAGATATGGAACCTGGGGGATAAAGTTAGAAATTTGACATCTGCTTCATTTCTCTAGTACTGTGGGTGATGGACATGGGCTCTGAAGGTGACACTGATGTGTAGAGTTTCCTACTGATGGGAAAAAGTAAAAGGCCATGGTCACTTCTACTGCTGTGTCATACTCATACTACTCCAAGGTATCAAACATTTGAGCCGAGACTTTGTGATCGAATAAGATGACATGCATTTCGACAACCTGGCCAGGTGCCTGGGAAGCAAAGGAGGTGATTCACACAGTGCCTGCAGTAAGAGTGGTCCCAGGTAAGGGACAAACACGAATTTGCAAAGCATGTACCTAGTGTGGTGGACTTATATTGTGTCAACTCCGCTAATTTGAAATGATGTTCCCCAGAGTCCTTTTCTTTATGGTTCTAGAATACAAATGACCACAGGAGAAACCTGTGAGACTCAGAAGGCAGAAGCAGAGCAGCAGAAACTCTGCTCGGAAGGTCTGTGGAAGCCATCACACAGGACAGAAAACTGCACACTGTTGCTGCTCTGCTGTCCCTGGTTGTTGGTGTGGCACTGCAGCTCACCTGCAGTTTTCCCCATGACTTCCTTCTCCCAGAGTGCTGAGCAGGCAGATGTGAACTCCACAGAGAAGAAAGAGAATTTTCATGCAGGTGGCCTACACCCCAAGACTGGAGACAGGGAAAGATGAACATGTGGTCTAGTTTATATTTGCAGTTTCCAGGTTACTCCTTCAGGTTCCAATTTGTCCTCATTCAGTTGTACCTCCTACTGTCAACCTTGCTAATCTATAGTGACTCCAGGACTGTCCCACAGGGATCACAATGACTTTCTATCAACTTCTGAGTCCCACACTTTCATAAAGCCTGATACCTAGAGTAAGTCCCCCTTTTATAAAGCAGTTTTAGTGTTCATACTTCTCTGATCAAATCCTAATTGATTTATGGGGAAACTTGAAGACTGAAAAGATCTATCTGGGATGTTTATATATTTACTAAAAGCATTTTGGAATACTATGACATCTGCAATTATTAAGAATTATTAATAAATGAATACATCTTGGCCTCTTCCCTTAATTTTGTGATGCTGAGAGTTGAACTAATGGCCTAGTGCATGCTAGGCAAATGCTGTACATCAGCTACATTTCTATCCCTCTATATTCCCTTTGAAGGTTAATCAGTTATTCCAAGTAGGATTGTATATTTATGTGTTGATAGGATGCAATGATAAGCAAGACACGTTCTATAAGATATAAAGTCAAATGATATTCAAGCTTGAGTAAGTATGTTTAAATTATCAAGTTCAAATTAAAATAAGTTACCATTTAAGATAGTCACTGATCACTCCAAAAAAAAAAAAAAAGACTATAACTTAGACCCACAGAGTATAGCTGCTTCAGTCTATGTGATCTCTTTATCATAGCCTCTGTGCTAGGCACTTTGTCAGATGCTAGGGGCATAATGACAGGTAAAAATTTCCTCATTCCTTCCCCCATGATGTTCACTACCTGGAGGTATTTGACCCCTCACAACCCTTTAAACTGGCCAGCTTTTCCACTCATTACCAGGACTGACTGCTAAAATTAAAACTCAGAAGGTAAACTCTGCTGAGATTATTTTTCCAGGCGTCCGCTCTGGCTCTTGGTTCTCAAGATTTCAAGTCACTGGCTCTACACTCTTGGATTCTAAACCTGCTTTTGCTCCTCCCATTGGGGACTTCTGATTTTCAGCTTACTGGATTTTAACTTTTCATTGATCTTTGCTTTCTCCTTGCCTTTGACACCTCCTGAAGTATCCTCTAGTTCCATCCTATGGTATCTAAGGGATAGGTTAACTGAGGGGATTAAGGTAACTGAGGAGACAGAGGTGAAATACTGATTGTGGTATAATAAAACAAGTATTATATTGTTCCTATATAACGTGGCAGACATTCATTGCTGGTGATGTAATTAGTACTATAAAGTGTTACCTCCATCAACTTCCTGGCCCATGCCTACGTATCTGTAGCTGTTCTCTATTACTCTTTTCATTCATCCTACAAATATTTATTATACAACCACTCATGTGCCACCCACACACATTGCTTTTCCTCCTTACAGAGGCCTCTTGCTGTTTCCAGGCTACCACCCAGGCGGTGGAGGAGTACGACACAAACCAATTATTAAGTGTGCACTGTTAATCAGCGTAGGTTCAAATCTTGACTCACATTTTGGCATTTAGTTTTTTCATTCATAGAATGGAAATAAGCACAAAACCTACCCCCCGCCCCAGAACTGTTAGTGTGAGTATAAATAACGTATCAAAGTCCTAAACAAATACCAGAACTGTGAGGTAAGTAATGTGTGCAGTTATTGTGACTAATAAGTGTTTTGTTTTTTCATCTGCTGTAGGAGGAATTTCTCATTTTGCTGTATTTTAAGGAATGAAGGGACATGTTAACTGAGGGAATTAATTGAGGAGAAAGAGGCAAAATACTGACTGTAGTGTAATAAATACTATACTATATTTTTATTCACGATGTATAAATTCATGCTCATATCTGGTCTATCACTAATTCTACATGTCTCTTCAATTCTTCACTAGTTAGTTACACTTTCCAAGAAAAAAAAATGTCAGGCATTGATTTCCCAGATCAAAGTAATGTGGAGGTAAAAATAGGTTATCACATCAAGTATGAAATAATATTTTTGCTTCTCAGAACTATTATCTTCAAACTCCTCATGAGGAAAACATCAGACAAATTTGAACAAGTAGCAGTCCTACAAGATACTTGGCCAGTTCTCTTTCAAACTATCAAGGTCACCAGAAACAAGGGTCTGAAAAAAAAAATCTTAGGCACAAAGGACCCTAGGAAGACATGACAACTAATTGTTACGTGGTATTCTGGATGGAATCTTGCAAAAGAAAAAGGACATTAGATACATATTAAGGAGAACTGAAAATGGCTTTTAATTAATAAACATGTGTCAATATTTATTAATGGTAAGAAATATGTACACAAGTATAAGATGCTTATAGGAGAAATTCTGCAGCAGTGTGCATGTGGAAACTGAACTATCTGCTCATTTTTCTTTAAATATAAACTGTTCTAAAATGATATGTATTAATTTAAAACAGTATTTTTTTACCCATTTAACTAATGGTCTTTGGAGTAACTTCTAGACCCCTCAAACTCTTGTCCAAATATGGGATCCTCAGTAGAAAGTGATGTTTTATGTGCATCTTGGAATAGACATTTTGTTGTTTATAACTTCTCTCTTGCTCTGGTTTTCAAAGTAAAAGAGAACAAGGCCTTCTGCTGAAAGATCTGGAGTCCTTTCTGGGCACAGATGCTAGTGCTGCTGCCCAAAGGCTAAGGTGCCAGTGTCTTTGCAAAACATCCAGTACCTTGCTTCCTGCCAAAACTACTAACTTAACTGCAGCTGATTGGATGATATTGTCTTGGGATTTTTAGATCGCCAAGGGAATCTTGTTAAACAGTTCTCTTCATACCTTTGTTTGTTGTTGTGGTTGTTTATTTTTGGGGACAGGTGTCAATCTATGGGGATTAAGGAGAATCAGGGGACAGTCATTGGCTTACTAAGTTCAAAACAGCTGATCTTCTGTTCCTGATTCCAACAGTCTTTGGAATTCTTGGGTTTTACAGATCCACTTTTATTTATTTATTTATTTATTTCCCCCCAATTTATCAATAGGTACCTGTGTGACAGGTTTATATTTTTCCCATATATATATAATATATATATATATATATATATATATATATATATATATATATATATATATTACATAGTGTTTACAATGAATTTGGGTATTTTGTGCACATATGTATCATATCAACTTTACAATTCCTTGCCATTTTTGATCCTCCCTATCCCTTCCTCTCACTCTGGCTATCACTTCAGGTGGTTCTATAGAATGTCTGTGGTCTGGGTTTTCCAATTCAGAGAGACTATACACTACTTAACATATTTAAACTTCTGCATATAAATCATTTCACTTAAGTCACCACTCTAACTCAGCTTCCTATTCCTCGAATGGGTCGTAGTAATCAAATCTTGATGCCTCTTCTCTGAATCCAACCAATGCCTTCAATCAGTTTTCTTAGGATAAATTTTTATTGGTGACCCAATAAGTGAACTGATACAATAAAACAAAGTTAAAACTATATCACATTGCTACATCAAATGAACTTAAATATATACCACATAAATATACTTAAAAAGATATGAAGGCAAATTTAGTTATTTCAGAATTTTTTAACTTTCATAACTCATTTACTTACATTTCACTGTACTAACATTCTGCTAGATTTGGTTTATAATTTTATTGGTCTATCAATCCAAATATTTGTGCATTTGTATTCTTAAGAGATTTTATGTCGATTCCTCATGTTGCATTATTAATTAGTAACTATTTTATTTTGCACAATACTATAATATTACTAATAATAATGATGTGGGAGATTCCACAGATTTTATAGAAGAACTGGTACTGTTTTAAAAGTTTACCAATCAGATGATTTAATTACCAATCTATTTTTTATTACACTTTCTCTTTAGATGTTACCTTTCCTCCAAGCTGTTTTGGTACTGCTTATGTTTCTGCCTCTCAAAGAGAATAAACTCACATTCAACATCAAAAAAGTGAATTGCTTCATTCAAAAAGCTTAAGACTTTATCAATTTGCTACATTAAAAGGACTTAAATCTCTATCACATAAGTATACTACATTTAAAGCAATAAATAGCTATGCTGTTATTTCAGATTTTTTGACTTTCAAACATTGATTACTCATATTTCACTAATAATTAACATTTCACCCTATTTGTTTTTTTTCCTTTTACCTATCAATTCATCCCTAATTTCATGCATAGCCTTACTTTTTTCTCAGCTCACTCTCCTCTACCTGTTGTCACATTTTCTCTGGGGTCATTGGTGTCGCTGGTCTCCCTTTCACTTTCTAAGTTTCCTTTAAGTATTTTCTGCAATACTAGCTTAGTGGCTGCAAATTTCTTTAAGTTTTACATATCATGGAAAGTTTTAACTTCTCCCTTTAAATTAAAAGATAATTTTGCTGGATATAGCAGTCTTAGTTGGCATTTATGTTCTTTTAGTGCTTGGGTGACATTGCTCCATGATCTCCTGGCTTTTAGAGTCTGGGTTGAGAAGTCTGAAGTTACCCTGAAGGGCTTATCTTTGTAGGTCACCATCTGTTTTTCTCTTACCGCTTTTAGTATCTTCTCGTTGTGTTGGGTTTCTAGAATTTTAATTATGATGTGTCGTGATGAGGATCTCTTCTGATCAAAGTTGTTTGGTGATCTATATGCCTGCAATAGTTCCATGTTCATTTCTTTCCTTAGATTTGGGAAATTTTCTTCCATATTTTCATTAAACATGTCCTTTAAGCCTTTTGTTTTGTCCTCAGTCTTCTTCTGGATTCCCACAATTCTGAGGTTGTTTCTCTTTGAATCATCTGTCAGCCGTTGTAATGATTCACTTTCTTTCTTATTTACTTGGTGTTCTTCATGGCCTGTATGTTGCAGCTCAGTCACTTTATTTTCTATGTCTGACATTCTATTCTGAAGAATTACAATATGGTTGCTTATTATTTCCCATGTGTTTTCATTTCCTGAACATCTGCATTAAATTTTTTTTATATCTCTGTGTATTCCTCTCTAACTTCTTGTATTGCCTTCATTATCTTCTGGATCATTTCTTCTATCGTCTCCTCTATTTGCCTTTCAAGGCTTGCTTTTTGCTTAGTTTTGTGTTGGTGTAACTATTGCACTATCTGTTTTATTTCCTGCTTTAATTCAATGAATCTATGGGCCCAGAAGTTACCATAATTTTTGCCATTTTCATCTTTGGATTCTGCAATTTCAGTGTCCCTGGTGTCATCTTCTGGGGTGTCAGATGTTTTTGTCGGAGATTTGTTGCCATGTTTCCCCATGGTTCTGCCTTTGGCTCTCTCTGGTGCGCAGGAAAGAAGGGCTTGGTGAAGGCCCAGTCCTAGATGCCTCTGGAATCCTCTGGCCCAAGGGACAGACAGGGCAATGGAATTCCCAGTCCTAGATGCCTCTGGAAGCCTCTGCAACTCAGAATTGACATGGTGATGTAATTCTCTGGAAGCCTCTGCCTCACGGGATGGATGGGCGATGGACTTCATAGTCCTAGATGCCTCTGGCATGCAGGGCAGTGGTGAACTGGAAGCCTCTGGTGTGTGCGGGAGGAAAGGGGTGATGATCCCCCTTTTGAGGAGTCTTGTTCTCTCCCCCCACCCCGGTCCACTCAGCATAGCTCTCCGTCTGTCCTGGCTTCCCTCCCCCAGAGTGGGGCTCTCCACCCTCGGAGAAGAGGTGACCCTGAGCCGTTCAGGGGATCAGCAACCTTTTCCCCTCTTTTCTCCTCTCTCTGCCGCTTGTGCCAGTTTCTTCATAGGCACTGTTTAAGGATGACTCCAAAGCTCTGATGTGCTCTTCTGAGCTGACTTTTACTCGAAAGTGTTCAGTCTTGTGCTTTTTTCCCCCTCTTTTTTAAATGGCTCCGGCTGACATCATTGCCCGTGAAGGTTGCTGACTGAGCCCTGTCTCTGATTTGGGATCCCGGGGCCTTTTCTAGGGGGAGCGCATGTTGCGTTTGTAGTACACACACCAGTGGGTTGGTTTTCAGAGACTGGGGCCACCAGCTGCCAACAATTCCTGCTTCTCTGGATCTGCAGATCCACGCTGACCTCAAGCTGAGGTTCTGGCTCAGGACTTTCCTCTGTCTGTGGTCTATGGATGCCGGCAGCTCAGGACCATGCCAAGTTGCCTGCTTTTTCCCTCCTCTTCCGATATGACTTCAAGATTTCTGACCCTCCCGCAGCCTCCTGCCCATTGTTGGGTTGCTCCACCCTCTCCCAGCTCTGTCGGATGTTTGGGGCCCACATGAGCTTTCCTCCATCCGCAGCTGCCCATGGCTCCAGCCATTTGCAGCCGGCCTGCGGCAGCTTCCTATGATGCTAGGATTTTTTTTTTTTTTTCTGCTTTTGATGATCCTTCGGAATTTCTGGCCTTCTCCTGACCTTCTTTCTGTTGTTGGGGTGATCCTCTCTTTTCTAGCTACATTGAACACGCATTTTCTAACTTAATTTTTTACTTTTTAAGTGGGTCAATGAGGAGACCTTGTGCAGCTCTGTTGCTTGGCTGCCATCTTCAACACATTTATATTGAACTTGAATATGTCGTGCACATATATATCTCTTCAAAATTACAAATCCTTCCCCTCTCCCTTTTTGACCCTCCCACACCCTACCCTTCTCCACTAGTTCCTACTATCCTCCTCTCCCATTTAGTTGTATGAAATAAAAATCTGGGTTTCTCATGTTAGAGAGACCATTTGATATTTAACATTCTGCATCTGACTCACTTCACTGAGCATGGTGGTCTTAAGTTGTATCTATTTATCTACAAAAGCCTCAAACCTGTCTGTTTTTATAGATGGGATGTACTCCATTATGTACATATACCACAATTTATGTATCCATTGGTCTGTTGGTGGGTATTTTGGTATTTTCCACATTTTAGCTACTGTTAATTGTGCTGCTATGAACATGGGTATACATATATCCCTGTTAAATGATGCTTTTAAATCTTTTGAAAAAATTCCTAGAAAAGGTATCACTGGATTGAAGGTGATATTTATTTTCAGCCTTGTGAGGAACTTCCATACTGCTTTCCATAGTGGTTGTACCAGTTACATTCCCACCAACTGTGTAAGAAGGCTTTTTTTCCCTCACAGCCTCACCAACATTGACTGTTATTCGAGTTCTGTGTGTATGCCATTCTTTCTAGAGTTAGATGGAGTCTTGGTGATGTTTTGATTTGATATCTCTAATGGCTAAGGATGTTGAACATCTTTTCATGTATTTATTGGCCATTTGAACTTCTTCATCTGGGAACCACCTATTCATTTTCTTTGCCCATTTTCAATTAGATCTTTGATTTGAGGTGCTTATTTTTCTTCAGTTTCTTGTATATTATAGTTGTTAGTCTCCTACCTGAGATACAGGTGTCGAACCATTTTGCCAATTCTGTCGGTTCTGTCTTTACTCTGCTAATAATTTTCTTTGCAGTGCAGAAAATTTTAATTTGAAATAATTCCATTTGTTAATTCTGGGAGCTATTTCTTTTGCTTTGGATGTCTTACTAAGAAAGTCTTTGCTTATACCTATATACTTTAGATTTTTGCCTAATTTGTCTTCCAGAATGTTCACTGCTTCAGTTTTAATATCTAGGTGTTTGATTCACTTTGATTTGATTTTGGTGCATAGAGACAGGTGTGTGTTGAGATTTATTGTGGTATGTGTGGATACCCAATTTTCCCAGCATCATTTGTTGCATTGGCCATCCTTTTTCCAGGGTATGCTTTTGGCTCCTTTATCAAGATCAGATAGCTGAGGACATTGGAGTTTGTCCCTGCATTGTCATTTCTGTTGCACTGGTCTACCTGCCAGTATTGTATAGTTCTTATAACTGTTGCTTTATAGTATAACTTGATGTCTGAAATCATAATGCTACCTGCCTTTTTCTTTTTACTCAGGATAGCTTTGGCTATTTTAGGTCTCCTTTGGTTCCCTATGAACTTATGGATTTGTTTTTCAAGTCCTTTGAAAACAATGTTTGTATTTGGATAGGAATTGAACTGAATCTGTATGGTAGTTTGTGTAACATAGTCACTTAGACTATATTAATTTTGTCTATCCAAGAACAGGGGATGTCTTTCCATTTTCTGATGTCTTCTTCGATTTCTTTCTTCAGTGCAATATAGGTTTTTTTTCATCTTCTTGGTTAGGTTTACTGCTGAGCTGGTGAGAATGAAATTATCCTAAGCTTTTTCTCATTAAGTTCATTGTTAGTGTAAAGGAATGCTATTGATTTTTCAGTGTTGATTTTGTAGCCTGCAATTTTGCTGAATTTGTTTATTATCTCTAAAAGTTTCATGGTAGAGTTTTTGGGATCTTCTCTGAAGATAATCATATCATATGCAAATAAGAATAGTTCGACTTCCTCCTTTCTGATACATATTATCTTTATTTCACTTTCTTACTCTTGCTCTGGCAAGGGTTTTGAGGACTACATTCAATAGGAGTAGTGAAAGTGGACAGCCTTGTCATGTTCCTGATTTAAAGGGAAATGCTTTCAATTTCTCCCCATTTACTTTGATATTTGACAGATCCACTAGTTATTCAAGACTTTCTTGACTACTCATGTGAACGAAGCTCCAGCCCTCAAAAGTTACTTAGTTAGACATGCCTGAATCTAAGAGAAAAAAATAATGTATGTTCAAGCTACACACACACGAAAAAAATCATTTTTTTAATTCTTCAGTGTTATTCCATTTTGCATGGGCTTAGAAAGAACATTTATATTAGCTTCAGTGTATCTCTCTAGGTTCAGCCCTCTACAAACCACAGTCCAGCCACACTGAATTGCCTTAGGCACGACATTTCACTAAGTCACCAAGCACCTCATATCTCCATGCTTTACGCATGATGTCCAGAGTGGGTAAATCTCCCCTCACCATCACTGCAGAGGATCGTTCATCTTCATGTATCTCCACTACCAACATTTCACTGCAATCATTATCTATGATTGAGTGTGGAGCCCAAGACCTTCACACTGATTTGCATCCTCAGCCCAGGTTTTGGTTATGATTTTCGACACAGGGTCTCACCAAGTCACTAAGATCTTTGTTTCTAATGACCTTGCCCACGCTGGACTTGAATTTGTGATCCTTCTGCCTCAGCCTTCCAGAGTGCTGGGAATACATGTTCATACCAGCAAATCCTGATGTATTATAGCTTCTATGGGTCTAGAATCTAAGTACAGCTTAACTGGGTCCTCTAACCCAATGTCTGTTACAAGGTTTTAAACAAAAGTGTTAAATTAGAACAAAGGTCTTTCATGTGAAGACTTTACAAAGGAGGGAGTCAGAAAGCTCCTTGATGTTGTTGGCAGAATTCAGTTTCACATAGGTTGATGGAATGGGGCATTGTCCCTCACTGGCTATTAACCACAGACCTCTCTGTTCTTTACTATATAGGTCTCTTTATAGGGTACCTCACAAATAGGATAACTGGTCTCTTCCACATCAAGCAAGGGATTAATAAAAGATAAGCAAGAGAAAAGCCAGAGTTCATATTGCAATCTAATTTCAGAAGAGAATCCTACCATTTTTTTCTGCATTCTATTTGGTCAAAGTAAGTTCCTAGGCTCTGTCTACATCAAGTGGGGGGATCATATGAGGGCACAGACACAAGGAGGCAGGGACCCCAGGGGTTATTATGTGTTTGTCCCATGGTGGTCAATAAATATCCATCCATAACTGGCTCAAATGTCAAGATGGATGATGCCACACAAACACATTAAAATGGTACAAAGAGATTTATTACTCACATAATGAGGATTTCTGGGAAAAGCAGAGCAAGCACAAATGCAAGTCTGGATTGTCTTGAGTAAAAAGAGAAGTCTGTGGCTTTAGGTTTTATTGTGGTGAAAGGGTGGGGCTGTGATGAGGATTCCCATGGGAATGGGGTTTGGCTGGCCTGGGCTTCTCCAGCAGCATGGAGGCGTGGAGTCCTAAAGCTTGCAAGTCATCTTGCCTGAAGTGAGACAAAAGGGTGAGGGGAAGGTGGGCATGAAACTGATCAGGGTCAGACACCAGAAATGAAGCTGCAGTCAGACCCCTCATCTCAAACTCCTATTTCTGAGACTATCTATCATATCCATCATAATATTTTTGAGGCAGGGTCTTGCTGTTTTTCAGGCTGGTACTGAACTAACTAGCCCAGGCTGGCCTTGAATTTATGGTATTCCTTCTGCCTGAGCCTCCCAAGTGCTGGGATTACAGGCTTACCCAGTTAATGTGGTGCTGGGGAATCGAACTCAGGACCTTGAGCTTGACAGGCAAGCTCTTTCACTGCTGAGCTATTCCTTCAGCCCTCATAATTTCCTTATTTACTGATCTGTCTTGTACAAGACAAAGAATGTAATTTTTGTTCTCAGCACTTAGTACAGTGCCTGTCATATTGTGATGACTCAATATATATTTATTGAATGTATAATTCACTGGACTTTCCCTTCCTTACTAATGGATATTTGTTTTCTTGTTGATTGCTGATTTTCCATCTTTACCTATAATTGTTACCTAGCATTAATTGATTTGCTAATTGATCACTTGGTATCCTCAATGTGGAGTTCAGTTTTTAGAAATGTGTTTTAATGTAAGACTATGCTTCTATTAGGTACATATTTTAATATAAGACTATGGAAAGAGAAAAAAGAGAAAAAAACCCTGTGATTTCTGAAGCCCTAAGTAGATACAGAAAATAGCTTTTCTATCACTCTGGAACTAATTTTCTACAGGTGTGTATCTACTCAACACCAGATTTTCATTCTACAGAAAGAATTCAAATTTTTTATATCAGTCTCAAAAGTATTTCATGACACTGAACATCATGATTTAAGCTTTATATTAAAAGAAAAATGTACTTGTTAGAGGACTGGCTGTTTTCACGGGTGACACTGAGCAACAGAAGTCGATTTACTTTGAGATCTTGGGTGCTCACAGTGTGAAACTGGTGTGTCCTACTCAGAACCCATGCTCCTTACCATGGTTTGAATCTGGTGTGTTCCTGCCAAAATTCATGGCAAGGCTTGACTGCTAATGTGATAGTGCTGAGAGGTGACAAGAACTTTAAGAAGTGATTAGCTCATGATAAGCACAGTTCCACTGGGAGTGAGAGGAGGCTCTTAGGAAGTGTCTGGCCACTTTGTCCTCTTTCTCTCTCTCTCTCTCTCTCTCATATACCTTTCCACTTTCTATCATGTGACCCACCAAAAGCCAAACACAGAGCAGCACCATGTTCTTGAACTTTCAGGACTCTGAATCAAAATAAACATCTTCTTTATAAATCATACAGTTTCAAGTGTTCGATTATAGCAACAGAAAACAGATTAAAACACTTCTATACTCTGCAGAGACTGCCACTGGCTAGTAAAGAGAAAACAGGCCATGTGCCAAAAATATGACAAGTAGATGAAGTTCCAAGTGTCTATAGCCTCTCTATAGAGGGGTCAAAGAAGTTTGTGTGGAACTTGTTTCCCAAGGATTTCTAAAATAATAGGGCTGCCAGTGATCTCAGAACCTTTAAGTATCTTAGTGGGAGTTTCCTCTCGATGCAAGAAATTTTGTCAGGTCTCTCACTCATTTCAGTTGTAATTTGAGTACCGGATTGAGAATGGCAATACAAAGTAACAAAATACTACTCTGAATTTAAGAAAGCTTTTATATGAACCCATGTTTGTGAATAGCAACAGCATTTGCACCATTTCAGGACATCTGTCTGTGCATTGCTAATATTTGTGCCACTGCACCTTTGACTTAACTGATGCTTTTCATTAAATACATGGCTCTGAAAGGGTTTTTGGTCTACAGGCTGGGAACTGATTCAGTTTAATTTCTTAAATTTATAGGTAAGGAGGGAGAAAGTTATTTGAAATAGGTGATCTACACGAACTACACAGGGATACACAGTTTTAAGGGCAGAATAAAACCTAGAACTCCCAATTTTTAGATCAAGTAATATAATCCCCAAAGAGCCAGAAGAATGGCGGCAAAGCTAGACAAAAATATTGATGTTAATAGAGCCATGCATCAATTCTACTTCTCAAAGCATATTCTCAGACTTTAAGCCTTCCTTCCGGAATATTCAAAAAACGTTAGGCTTTCTATTGCCAGTGAAATTCAAAAATCATTTCACAATTTTCATTGTGTGAAACAAGCAGTGCATAATTTCTAGAATCTATGCATGACAGAATTTGCTTATATGCTCAAGCTCTTGCTTTCTTTTGCACGAGTGTTTTCCTTTTTGGGAGTAGGAGAGAGGAACGAAGGCAAATAAAAGCCAGAATGGCTTGGCACGCAGGAAGAGGAACTGAGAGGGTCAGAAGGGTAGACGTTTGAGATGCTGAACCTACGTGCAGATGGCTCTGTTCCACCCTTCCAGCTGAAGGAGTGTATTTGAAGTGGCATAATAATTAGGCTCAGAAACTTACCCTCAGTGTGCCCTTCCAAGAAAAAGCTTAGGTTGAACCTTGGGGCAATCATTTCAATGGCTGTTAGACCTCTGTAGAATACAGCTCCAGATGAGCACTTTCGAGGGGATTGTTTTTGTTTCCCTTTGAGAGAAACGGTGCATACAGACTGAATAAACAGAGGTGTGGTGAAAGAAATTTGTCTTAAAATTTTATTTGCTCTTTATGATTAAACCAACGGTTTCAAAATTTTTCTGAATTTACATTATTATAGTAATATAACTTGCACCTCCTAAACTTGTATCTTGCTATTGTATGATATAGTACCTACAGAAAAAATTTTAAGGTCATTATGTGTAGCTTCTAAAATCTGTGCAGTATTAATTTCAAATAGCAAAAATCAAGAAAATTATAAGGTTTTTGCATATTGTTATCACTTCTTTCCCTAGACATCAAATAATTTTTGTGAGTTTGTGACTTGCAAGTTTTGCAATGAATGCAAGTTTAATTCAGATGAAATAAAGGTTTAGATGCCATTGCTTTTAGAACAAAGTTAACACATAACCTAATATATGGCAGGCACTCCTTTCTGTCAATTAAAAAGATCTTAAGTGTTTTCAAGAGAGATAGGCTTAAACAAACAGGCACTTACTGACACTTGGTACTTCAGAAGTGTATGGGACAATGCAATGTTATGTTCTGGCATGGAGCCAGTATGTTTTACTTTCTTAACAACATTTTATTTCCCTGAACTCTAAAAGAAGTGACAGGTTATTTTGTCTGTAATGGTGGTTATTTTCAACTTCAAAAACTTTTCTGTGATCTTAAAACCTTATAATTTGTTCACAGTTACAAGTTAATACAAGCACTGAGCAGCATCTGTATGTAATTTTAGCTGAGAGATATAGTGGGAACTTTTAGTCCTTGCAAACTTATTTTATTAGGCATGCATTGTCTAGAAGTCTGCCCGTAACATGGCATGGAGTTAGCTGAAGCCCAAACTCAAAGTGGAATTTCAAAGTGGAAATGTGGACATTCACCTCTTTTGGCATCTAATGTGGACTCACATTAATTTTATTCCCTGTTAGGTGAAGTGCCCAGAGGAAAGAAAAAAAAATGGGAATGTCTCATCCAAAATCTTGTGATGCCTCATGCTTGAGCAGTGTCGTCCCATAAGCTACATCACTTGAGTCTGAAAAAATGCTTCTTTTTCTCTCCTTCCTTCCTTCCTTCTTTCCTTCCTTCCTTCCTTCCTTCCTTTTCCCCCTCATACAGGAGATCAAACCCAGAAGTGCTCTTCCACTGAGCTCCATCTCCAGTCCCTTTATTATTTATTATTATTTCTAAACTGAGTCTCAGTATTTTGTTCCGGATGGCCTTTAACTTATAATCCTTCTGCCCCAGCCTCCCAAGCAGCTGAAATTACAGGGACTGTATCACTGCACCCTTTTTTTGACATGACACCTTCCCCCCTTCCATTTGCTTGGCATAGACAGGACTAGTCCCTTCCCAGAAGCAACGGGCCCTTTGCATCCCTCTTCTCTCATTTCTTTCAGTGATTTCTTTGAAGAATGACTGGGCTGTCTAGAGAAGGAGGACTTACTACCAAGTATTGTAGAGAGAGAGAGAGAGAGAGAGAGAGAGAGAGTATTGTGGGTAGGATCCTACATTGGAACTAGTTCTGACTTCATGTAATGTTAAGGAAAAAAAAATCTATGGATTGTCATGTGTAAGTGAGGGGCAGAAAATTTCAACATAAAAAAAGAGGTTGTTTGAAAAGAAAGAAAACGAAAAAGAAAAAAAGTGCAGAAGAGGAGGCACTAAACTTTGTAACAAAGTTAATACAGCAAAAGGCAGTCTATGTGCTGTTAGGATAAGTGTGGGCAGCATTAATTTAAACTTGGAAATTGGAGGGACATGATGGGAATTGCATGAATTTTTCAAAAACGTATCTGTCTTATTGCATCTAGTGCTTTCTTTCCCCCTCAATTGTGCCTAAGTGTGAAATAAAAAAGCCATAAACAAATTTTATGTGATACACTAGTGGGCAAACCAATTAGGTAACGTTTCAGATGAGAAGCTTCCTGGCAGAAGTTCAAGGTGCACAGTTGCCACTGGCACATAAAACCGGGGCTCCCTTCATGACTTCCCCCACAAGGTTCTAGCTAGCGGGCAGCAGCGACAAGAGACCGGGCACTCTGGGGTGCTACAGAAGACTGGCAGTGAAAACCAGAAAACAATGCCTCTGTTATCTGCTTCCAATTCTTGCAGCATAGAGCTGGAATCCAGAAAATCTGCCGCCTTGAATAATTCAACTTTCAAATCTGTTGGTGGCTCAAGACAGTTTTGATTTTCTTTTCCTCAACATTTCATTCTTTGCTTAGTTTGTATCCTGGGGTCCCCACCCCTCTCTGCTTAAAATTCTTTGATAAAAGAGTCAGCATGATGATCTGCTTTAGAAATACTGAACAGTACTTTCTAATCAGGAGCAGGATGTACAAAGAGAATACACGAGAAAAAATAAAAAAAATTCTCTTAAAAAGAAAAAATCAGTCTGAATTTTGCAAAGCTTTCTGATTTAATAATGACTCCATTCAAGAGACCTTTGGAGTGCACGTGTTGCTGGAATCTCCCTTGTGGAAGACAAGCTTGGCACATTAGATATTTATAGTGGGACTTCAGGGTATTACAGAAGACAATGTAGCTTCTCTCATGCAGCCTACAGAGCTAGACTTCATCAGCATCAGCTGGGGTTAGAGAGTAGCAGTGTACCTGAGCCAAGGCTGATAAGGCTGGTTTGCCTAGGTGATGATTAAACCTTACATGCGTCTTCACAACAGGTTTTTATTAAAAATGTTCATGATTTCTTTTGATTTAAGAAAATGATTTTTATTTAAAGAGCAAGATAATGAAAATATAAACAGAAAATATTCAAATTACTGTTTCCTAATTGTTCTTTTCTCTTTGTTTTGCTCTGGCTCTCTGGCTCATTCTCTCTCTCAACACACATACGCATGTACACACACATGTACGTATGTGCACACACATGCACACACACATTTGTGTTTTGTAGTTCTCCTTCTTTCTTCAAATTTTCCAGTAATACAGAACATGGCTGGAAGTAACAGCTCCCATGTTATGAGCATGATGGCTCCCAGACTCTAAAGAAAGAATTCTCCTTCCTTGCTTTGATAAAACTTTCAAGGGTGAATCCTGACCAGCCTTTGATGTTACACTCTACTGCTAAAAGAATGGGATGCTTTGAATGCTGGCAATGGGCCCATTTGTGGCAGTCTTGCTGTCACGTAGTTGGAACAAAGAAGGACAAGTTCCTGAAGAGAATGGAGTCACACTCACTAGAGCAAAGGTGTGTGCTCAGCAAATGAACATCTGGATGTCTGCTGTGTGGAAAGCTGAGGGCAGAGTGCGAGGGTACAAGTTGCTAGCTGTGCTGTATGGCAAGCAACTGGCAACAATGTCCTTTACAGGGAATGATCATGTTTCTTATTTATTGAACATACATTGGGGTAGTTTCCTGTTGCAGTGACGATACATCCAAAGGAGTCAACTGATGAGGAGAGATTTATTGGGCTATGGTTTCAGAGGGTTCATCCATGGTCATTTGACTCTTCTGCTTTTGGGCCTACAGCGAGGCAGAACACCACGGTGGAAGCGTGTGGTAGATGAAAGCTGTTCACCTCACAGCAGCCAGGAAAGATGTACATACCCACTTCCAAGGACAGACCCCAGTCCCCCAACTTCCTCCCACTAGCCACATGCTAAAGCTTCTATGACCTCACAACAGTGCTGTCACATGGGACCAAACCTTCAAGAGAAGAGCCTCTGGCAAAGCCTTAAGACTACATACTCAAGAACTATAGTAGACATTTGTTAACTGTCTACAACTTTAAGCTTTTAAATGCAGGCTTTTTTTTTTTTTTTTTTTTTGAGCTGAAACTCAAATCCAATCCCCCTTCCCCTATAGAGTGGTTTATACATGCTTTGTGTGACTTTTTGGAGTATGTCCTCTGCAGTCACAGCATTTGTTTCTGTAATTCTGAATAAATTCGGTAATTCATTCAAGACCCTTGATGCTGATACCTCATGGTATTACAGTCACAGCTGCCCTGCCTGCTCCCCTTTTATGTGCCTGTTCACTGGCAAACCCAACAAGCCCTAATGACTATGATGACTTGAGGTTTGTTACCTTCCCTTTTATATTTTGGCCATTTCTCATGCATGTCAATACTTTCTCTTTTTTTTATCACCTTCGGCCTCCAGAAATAGCCTTTTCTACAATGAAGGAACGCAACCACCTTTAAAGTAGCATCTTTTGTAGTGATGTAAAAACATTAAGACATTTCATTAGGCTCTATTTCTGAAAATCTGTCACCAGGACCTACTGAGTTCATTGTAGGGGGCTGGTATTGCTCACTACAGATCCCTCAAGTTCCATCGCTAGGGCACTTCTGCTGTTGCTCCAGGGTTAAGTCCTCTCTCCTCACAAGCCCTTTCTCCTCACAAGTCAGGAGGTTTGTTTGACCTTGGACTTGTCCCAGGATCTCAGTCTCATCTCCCAAGCAGCTTCTTTGAATTTGCAGGCAACAAGAATCTTCCAAGTCTTTCTCTCTCTCTCTCTCTTTAAAAATTCCTAGATATGTCTCAAATTTATAGTGGGTTTACAATTTGGGCTTTATCTTGTACCTTTGTTACATGACTATAATATGAAACAGAATGAAATAAAATCCAAAGCAAAAGAATACAACAGAAGGTCAAGAGAATACAGACAAAGGACTAACTGATTCCAACTGGGGAACTGGATAGTCTTAAAAAGAGGAGATACTCGAGCTTAGCTTTGAAGGATGAGTTGGGTTTATATTGCGGTTACGGAATCATTTCAGACTGAGAGACTGGGATAAGACAAAGTTGTGACATACACAGCGAATCTGAAGAAATAAAAGTTATGATCAGAGAGATATGAGGAATCAAATTTATTGTTTTAAAGATCTTTTAAAAATTTCCCCTTTACAGTGGGTCCAAGTATTATTCAGAACACTTACATGGTGGAAAGTGAATGCAGAGAAAGAATTATTAAATCCTATCTACAAAAATTAGAAATTTCAGTCTTAATTGGGAGGTGCAGGCATCAGAACAGGCTCCAGCAAATAAGAAATGTGTTTTAAAAAATACTGTGACAGCAATAAAATGTTGGATAAAGGATGGCTAGACTGGGGACAAAGAAACCAGCTAAGAAACTGTGCTAAATTAAGAAGAAATTAATTTATTAAATAAAGTGAATAGTCAGGAGATCATCTGTCTGTGGCATGACTGACACTACTATGCTGTGTGCACACTAGTGCCTCCCACGGGGCAGCTCACAGGATGCAGTTCAGCAGATGCAGGCTCTTTTGTGGATGCCTCTGAGGGTCAACTCCCTAAAGCTGAGGGAACTCTAGATTGTACAGTTCTCTATCATAAGTGATACTCTCTCCATCTCATCATTTTTTTTTTTTTTTTGCTTCTGTCCACAAGGTAGACACAAGCCTCTTTTTCTGTTGAGTCCTCCTCACTCATCATGCAACTTTTAGGCTTGAATCTGGGTAATTTCAATAACATTTATTTGGTCCATCAGAACACATGCATAAGAGTCATGCCAAACTCGGGAAATATATGCAGACCACTGCTGCTACTGCCTTTTTTTCTCTAATAACTTAGCAACTGTGATGGTTCACATCTAAAATGTCCCCTCAAAGCCTCATGTGTTCAGAGGTGGGGCTTTAAGAGGTGATTCAATTATTATGGTGATATGCTCATCAGTGGATTAATCTATTGTTGAGTTTGTACCTTGCTCTTAGGAGCTGGGGCCTGGTTAAAGGAGATGGATCATGTAAGAGTATGTCTTTGGAAGTACTCTCTCTCTCTCTCTCTCTCTCTCTCTCTCTCTCTCTCTCTCTCTCTTCCTCTTTCTCTCTCTCTCTCCCTGTGAATTTTCCCATTCTCTGATTCTCTAATTTCCTATGCCAGGCCCTTTACTTACGCCATTTATGTCTTTGAGTCAGCTGATAATGGGATGAACCCCCTGAAACTATGAGCCAAATAAAACTCTGCTTCTTGAAGTCATGGGTGTCAGGTATTCAGTCCCAGTGATGGGAAAGCTGACAAAGAGCAAGCCAGGGTAACTGCAGTCAAACCTCACCTCCAGTCTGCTCCAGGTAAGAAGGAGTCTCTGTTCCCAAGCCCCAGAGATTCATTAGTTGTATCAAGGACTCTTATACTTCATTTTTTAATGAGCTCTGGATGAGCTGAAGAGTTTCTGCAGCTTGGGAAGCATCAAGTGAGGGAATAAGATGACATCTGACTTTCCTATCATATGCCATTCCAACTTCAACTACAAGATTTCCTAAGATAAATTCAAATACTTACCTATGGGTGAATTCTGTACACTGAGTTTATGAATTGGATTGCGTAAGGCTTTAAATGTTAAGAATTAATTAGGATTTGTCTTGTGATTTTTAAGAATGAAAGAGATTTGTGGGTTAGGAATATATATACACCTGAATTTGATTCTAATATTAACAAGGGGTGTGAATACAGATAACTTACATTTTACCTCATTTTCTGCATTTTAAGAGTAAAAGAGTTGAGCCACACAAGAAGGGAACTTGACAGAGAGTGGATGCTGGCTACAAAGAGAATAGGATCTATATTAGTTCTATCACTTGCCAGATCTCTAGTAATCATGGCAAGTTATTTAACCTCTTTGAACAACAGTTCCCTCATCTATGAAGAGGATGCTAACTGTACCTGACCAACAGGGATTCTGGGAAGATTAAATTACAAAATTTATCTACATATTGAGCCCAGGCCATGGAGCACAACACCTCTGAATGTTATTGTTACGATTATTGTGCAGGTTCTGTTTTTATGATGAAGCTCACAGACCATCAACTGAAACTATGCAACCTGAATTTGTACTGACTGTGTTTCCTGAGGTCGATGCTATCATCTGGCTCACCTGATACACTAATTAAATACAATGATTCCCCTTTAGCTAGTATATTTTGTGTCTTTGAAGTACATATTCTTGTGAGGAAATAACAGATGGAAAGCAGGTTTATATCTTCTTCATGCAATTTGCCAGCAAATAATCTACTTTCCTTTTACCTTTAACAGACTTATTTTGGTTCTGAAGACAAGCATCTGGTGTATTATTGTTACAGTAGATTAAAGAGAGCCTTCAATTTAGCCTCAATTACAATAAATCTTCGTCAACATTCACTGAAACTGTTATGGATTTGGCCTTGTTAGGTCCTTGGGATTTAACATTAGGAAGATGTGATTTCAGCTTTCAATAAATTTATAGTAAGAACATCAGGAAATATGAGTAATCTTGGGTGTCCTTTGGAGGATGCAGTGTTACTATATTTAAATTTATCTTAAAGGTTGGCAAAACCACATTTTCATTAAGGAATTTTGGAAGTCTGCAAATATCATATAAATATGCCCTTCCCATGTCCAGGAAAACAGAGATTGCTTTCTTTCAACCAGAGTATTTAGTTCACATAGCATTTAATCTTTTTTGTTTCACTTTTTTTCCTTTTTCTTTTCTTTATGGTAAGAACATTGAACATGAACTCTACCATTTTAATAAAATTTTAAGTGCTCAATTCCTTTGGTATATAATATCCAGAAGCAAGACGGCTGGATTGTTAATGGTAGATTCATTTTCAATTTTTGGAGGCACCTGCATACTATTTTCCAGAGTAGCTACTCTATTCTACATTCCTATCAACAGCATAGAGAAGTTCCAGTTTAACCAGCTGGATGCCTCTCTTTCTGCCTAAGACCAATCCATTCCCAGTTTCTTTGGTTCTTCTTTTTTTCTACTCTGTCTTCAACTGCTCCCTCTCTATTAGCACCATTCCAATAGCTTTTGAATAGGCTTGGCACTTTTGCCTTTAAAAAGTTTAGGAAATACAAGCATGGCTTTTAACTATGTGTCCCTCAGAAACCTCTATTTCTTCATGACTGAGTTACCTGAGAGAGTTATAGTGCTCATTGTCACCTTTTCTCTACCTCCTGGTCCATTTCCTTCTACCCCAGTACCTTGCCAATAGCTCTACCAAGGTCACTGATGATTACCCCCCCCCTTTTTTTTTTGAATCAGTGGATATTTATCTTTCTTCCTTTTATGTGACCTCCCCCATTCTCAGTTGACTATTCCTGTCCTGCTGGAATTATTCTGGCTGGGTTTCTTTCTTTTCTTCTTTCTATATTTTGAGACAGGGTCTTGCTCTGTAATCCAGGCTGGTCTTGAACTCACTTTGTAACCAAGCTGACCATGGACTCATGGCAATCCTCCTGTCTCAGCCTTCCAAGTACTGGGATTACTGGTGTGCACCATCACACCCAGCTTTATGTGGTGCTGGGGAATCAAACTTAGGACCTTGTGCTTGCAAGGCAAGTGCTTTAACCGCTCTGCCATTCCTCCAGCCCAATTTTGATTCTTATTTAAACATCTCTTTCCTGACTCTTTAAGATAGCATCTTAGAATGGCATATATGGCCTAACGGTGTAATAACTCATTCCATCTTGGTTTGTGTTCAGTACACACTGCAGTATTTGCACCATGATGAAACTGCCTAATGATGAACTTCTCAGAGAAAGTACTCCTGTCACTAGGCAATGTGGGACTGTATTTCACAAGAGGTCAAGGTTGTTCTCATTGTTTGCAAAAAGTAAACACTTTAAACAAAATATACACACACCATAGAATAATACACCTAAACATAGAATGTATATACAACTATAAAAGAATGCACCGTTTATGTAAAGTATACATAGTGAGGGTGAGAATATGCAATAGTAAACACTGAGTTTCTAAGATTAATCTTTTTTTAATCACTCTAACAGGTAAAGAAAGCATTCTGCAATTGTGCAGAGTACTAATGGACTGGATAAAAGAATCAATGTGCCTGAGTTCTACTCATTCAGAATATTTCAAAATCAATCATGTTTGCACACTTTCCTCTCTTACCTGTTTGTAGAACTAGATTGAGCACATGTGATCCCTTTGAGCTCTTTTGGATGCCAAAACAATTCATTTCCAGTTTCGGTTTCCGCCTTACCTGGTTTCATAAAAGAACAAGATACTTATTCAGAGGAAGGACAACATCCATTTTGGCTGGCCTCCTCTTATACTGGAAAGACAATTTGATATTGAATATTTTATACTTTATTTCAAATCACAAAATCACAGAGAAAAATATTAGATGTAGAGAAATGAACGACAGGCACAGAAGATACGTAGTCCGATATTCTCATAAGAAAACAATTTGAAACCTTTCTTGAAGTACAACAATATTTGACTTTTTTTCTTTTTTTGAGACAGAGTTTCACTCAGGCTGGTCCTGAACTCACCATGGAGCCAAGGCTGGCCTTGGACTCATGGCAATCCTCCTGTCTCAGTCTCTGGAGTTCTGGGATTACAGGTGTGTGCCACCATGCCCACCTTGACAGGCAAGCGCTTTAATTGCTGAGCCATTCTTTCAGCCCTGAATATTTTCTTTTGGTGTGCAAATGTATCCAGCATAACTGTAACTATTTCATATATTTTTTATTCATTTTTATACTTCTCCCCAATTTTTGTTGGTATATATATATATTGCTGTACATAATGGTTACGTTAGACTTGAAAGTTTTGTGCACATATATATTACATCAGTTACACATTCTTTTCCCCTCTCTCCCTCTGTATCTTTATAAAATAAAGAACTGTAACTTATGAAAAATGTGGTGATATGTATTGGAATCAGAAGGCCTGTGTGCTGGATCTGGATCTTTTTTTTTTTTTTCTTGGTGTCATATTCTCCTGAGTGTAGACATTTACTTGGCTCTCTGCAAACACATCCCTGAAGTCTTATATTTAAACCATTCAATCATCAGCATGTTAGCCTGATTCATTTCCATGCACTTCCCCAGTTAGAAAGGAGCTGTAACTTTAGCCCCTTCCATTGCTTCCAGAGCTTTGCAATTCAAGCTAGACAGGCAGAAAGCAGCTCTTTTCTTCTGCTGCCCATGAAGCTGTCCTTTCCTTCACTGGTTGCTAAAGGCTCCCTGCTTTATTTTCACTTCATCCTGGTTTTATTCCACCTTACTTGACATTCAGTTGTGTCTCTGAGGTAAACTCCAAAACTGGCTTTTGTGTTCTTTGATCTGCCGTGTATTTTTTTTTTAAATAAAAGCCCTCACCAGTTAAATGCCAAATAGCATCCTTTTCTACTTAATAAACTCCTTGTAACAAAGTTATTTTAGCTTTTCTAAACATAGGATACCTTGCCATAGTGCAGAATTTAAAAAAAAAAAAACTTTTTGGTGACTTTGACCTTTTATATTCAGAATAAATTGCTAGAATTTTGTGTGATTAACCAAAAGAAACACAGAATCTCCTGTTTATTAAGTTCATTTGTCATGGGAATGTAGCTCAGTGTGAAAGCACTGGGTTCATTCCCCAGTAGTATGAATGAATAAATAAATAAAACATTCTTCATCAAAAAGGAAATATTTTATTTCTAAGGATATTAGCTCATAAAGTACCAAGAAACACGTTTTAAAGAATGCCTGGCCAAAAGACCAGTTTTCAGAAGCAAGACACATCAGTTCCTTATACTTTCCACAGCCCAAGACAAAGGCCATTTAAACAGACACAATTGTGCGATTGTTTCCAAAAAAATTTTTCCTTGTAAAGCAGTTGACTCTTACAATTATATTTCACTTTTCATGGACTACTTAACATCACTCTGCATAGAAAGTCAATTGATGTGTTCACGGTGAGTTCAGTGTTTCAGAAAAAAATACTTCTGCTAAATAGTTCTGTAATATTCACATAGAAACAGGTTGTAGACCTTAACGTGCATTAGGTAAAAAGTCAAAAAGTTTTAAATACAATGGAAAATCATGAATAAACCTATCAGAATTCTATCTTTTCTTTGGAAACTTAGCAATATATAATTTAAAATAAAATGCACAAATAAATCATGCATCTTTCAAATCCGTGGGAAAATTATTATTTTCATTATTATTATTATTTTCTTTATTTTTTTCTTGCTGAACACATGATGTAAACAGCATGTACTTTACAAAAAAGTTTAATTATATATGAATATGTCCTTTGGAAGGAATTGTGGCCTTATTTCTTTCTTTTTCTGCTTTTAACAGAAAATCTGAGTACATAATTATGGGACTAATAAAAAGTACATCTTATCTGATATTTTGGTTTGTGACATTCTAGTTATCGCCTCTTACTACTGGATTAAATTGTATCTGGATGTAAATATTAACTCCAAAAATATTTTAACTTTTAGCTACCTGAAATTCTTTTTTTTTTACACAGCATAAAAAGTTTTTATTAATATTCAAATAACTTAATTAAAATATTATAGTTTCACACGCACATAGAAAATGAGCATAGGGGTGCAGATATCAATACATAATCTTCACAAAGAATTCACCTGTACAACCAGAATCCAGACCAAGAAAAAAAAGAAAAAAACCCAGTAGCATGTTGAGAGCCCAATCACTTTTACTTGAACCTATGTTCTTTCCAACTCCAGGATTAGCCCCTACCAACTTCAAATAATATTGAGCTCCTAATTTTGTACATCGCATAGGTATGAACTTTTGTAATATGTACTCTTTCTTGTGGGGTATATGTATTTGCCTAATTTTTTGTGCATTCTGCAGTCACTTATGTCATTGTATTAACTGCTGATTGTACAGTCACATTCTGTATATCATTTCCTTGTGTGAATACACAACAAATTCTGACCTATTGTCAATTGGCTTTTTGTTATCTTTTAGGGTTAGGCTATTACAAAGATATTGTTTCTTCCAATAGTCCTGCACATGTCTCTTGTTGAATTTACAGACGCATTTCTTGGGAACATAACCTGGGAATTTTGCACGATACACACGCTCAGCTTTCAGATACATTGCCATTTTCCGATGTGGTGGCAGCACTGTGCATCCCCACCAGCAGTATTCTGAGAGCACCAGATACCGTATTCTTGCCCCAACTTGGTATTATTCATCTTTTAGATTTGTCCAATTTGTGGGTGGATAGCAATGTCTCACTGTACTTTTATTTGCATTTCCTTGACAACTGATGGTTTCAAAGTTTTTAACTATTTTTATATCCCATTTTTTGAAGGGTTTTTAAAACTCTTTTTTTTTAACCATTTTTCTGTTTGGTCATTTCTTTCTAGTCTAGAGAAGTTTTTTCACCCAGATATATAGATAAATGTATCACAAATAATTTCTCTTCAGGGCTTTCAGTCTCTTGACAGTATCTTGAGCAAAAGTTCTTAATTGTATGTACTATAATCACATTATTTTGGGGTTTATATATTTATATAGGAACAAGTCCTTTATCATGTATCATGGAGTGTCACTTATTGATGAAGATATTCTCTGAGAAATGTGTCACTAGGTGATCTTGTTATTGTATAAACATAATAAAGATGTGTTTATACAACCCTAAATGGCATAGCCTAAAACACACATAGGCTCTGTCATAATTTTAAGGATCACCATCTTAAATGTGG